>CM071952.1:12065000-12175000 GCA_036784905.1 Acrossocheilus fasciatus
TTTTAAAAGGAAACCCTTTAATCGGTCAACATGCATGACATCATTTGGTATACAGGCACCAAATATCATTACGCATTATGTAGCCCTCTCTTATACTTGCATAAGGATCCAAAATGTCTTTAACTGTCTAACCCTGAGTGCCATTGGCTCACTTACAGGCAGGCTGACATATAAACAGGTCAAGTGCTCTTAAAAGGACACTGACACTTAGTTGGAAATAACAGAAATAAAACCTGATCTCAGACAAAATGGAATTTTAAAAGATTAATGATCCTTAAATTCCTCTGTGTTTTATTCAGGAACTAATGATGTTGCTCTAACGGAAAATAGAAAAACATTAAAACTCACAGTGCTTATATATGAGCAAATCAAATGAGCAAGTCAAGCATGTGTTTATATATTAGTTTTGTGTGATTCTATTTGAAGTATTTAAAGAAAACACATGTGACATGTAAATACAAACTAACAATTTCAGTAGTATCCTAGTTAAATACAAACGAACAATTTCAATAGTATCCTAATTATTTTGCTTACAAAAACCTTAAGCCATATTCTTTTGACCCGTGCACTGTGAAATGTGTTTATATGCCAGTACATCTCCACAAGCAAAACATTTTTGGGAAGAACTCAGCAGAGTAGTAATACCATGATGTTAGACCACAGTGCACAGGAATGTTTCCTGAGGTGCCACATACCTGGAACTGCTCACTTTGACTTTGTCATCAGTGACGTCTTGCTCAGTGGAAGAAGCAGACCTGTCATGAGGAGCACACTGTCAATATCCAGTGTCCACATTGACAAATAAAAGTTATGAACTAGTTTCTCATGGAATTTGTGTGGTAATGTGGCCCAGCCTTGTAACTGAATGATTGTAGGTTTAAACCCTGTAAGGTGGAAAACACAAACTGTCACAATTGTGTAAATGAATAAGCTGTTCTTTTCCAGCTGTTCTTTAAAGTCAATGGTGAGAAAAATACTTAGAGATAAAAAAAAAGAACAAAAGTAGTCTCTTATGCTCCCAAGGCTGCATTCATTTATTCAAAAATACATTAATATTGTGAAATATTATTAGTTAAAAAGGAATGTTTTGTATTTTAATATTTTTAAAATTTTATTTCTGTGATGCAAAGCTGAATTTTCAGCATCATTACTCCAGTCTTCAGTGTCGCATGATCCTTCAGAAATCGTTCTAATATGCTAATTTAATGCTCAAGTAAGATTTTTATTATTATCAGTGTTGAAAACAGTTGTATATTTTTGTGGAAATATTGTGCTACTTTTTTCCCCCCAAGATTCTTTGATGAATAGAAATTGATTGAATATGCTTGAGAAATATATATATATATATATATAATGTAAACTTTTGATCAACCATAAATAACCATTTGATCAACCATAAATAAATAAACAAATAAATAAATGACCTCAAACTTATAAGAAATTCAGTCAGGTTTGAAACAGCACGGGGGTGAGTAAATGATGACAGAATTTCCATTTTTGGGTGAACTCGCTTTAAATTTTTGTCTGATCTTATTATAGAACTGCCATATGACTTCAGGTGACTTGGTATAAAGTGTAAGTTGCATGGACTACTTTTAAAATGCATTTTAGCCCTTTTGCTGCCCCACCAAGAAAAAGGCAACTGAAAACTTTCTTGTTTGCATTTTTTATCTCCGTATGTCGCTAGTTACTATTGCTAGTAACTAATACTAATTTATTTAGAAACATAATCAAAATAAAATATTTTTGTATATTGAATCTTCTTTATTGAAGTATGCCATAAAATATTTCAAGAAACATGCCGTCAAGTGTGGCAGTGCAACAGAATTTTTTTTCTTTCTTTTTTTTTTTTTAGATAAATGAATATTTCTTTGTAAACCAGCAATGCTGTGTAGTGTAAGCCAACATTAGAAACAATACTTCAAACAATATAAAACACTAGGGATTGTAAAACATTTCAGCAACATCTCTTACATTTGAAATGGTGCAACTGCACGAGTGCTTCCTGAACATAAACATGCTGAATCATCTCATCAGTAAAGAGCATTTTGAAGTATTGGAAGGGTGACTGTACAACCACAGGGGGGTCAAATCTTGATTCTGTGACCTGGAATTCCTCAGTGTCTTCATGCTTCCAGATTCTTCTTGTGCCATTGTGTGGGCCTGAGGGGGGACTTGAGCCAGGGGTATCCTCTGGCTCCTTCAAGGAAACTGTGTTTAGTGTGTGCTTTCCTTTTCTTCTTTTCTTACATGGAAGCTTTGTAGAGGATCATCCAGGGACTCAAAAGAACTGTCACCAGCTACCTCTTCTTGGATGGGGTGATAATCAGGATCCTCTATTGCAGGGATATCAAACTCAATTCCTGGACGGCCAAAGCCCTGCAGAGTTTAGATGCAACCCTAATTAAACACACCTGGGGCCTGTACCATGAAGCTGGATTAGCTGGCTAGCCAGGCAAGTTTCAGTTTAGTTTGCTCCAATCCTGAGGCCTGTACCATGAAGCCAGTTTAGATGGTTAGCCAGGTAAGTTTCAGTTTAGTTTGTGCCAACACTGGGTTTTAGGTACCATGAAAGTGGTTTGGCCTTTAGCAGTGTTCATCGCCATAGTAACTAAACTCCTCAGCTAACCTGCTCCAGGGCAGGTTATGTTCTGGTTTAGAGATCTCAAACCAAGATTTGACCAATCAGCTTCAAGCAAAGTGACACATCTCTGATGCAATAAAGCCACTCCTCCAGTTTCTCTTACTCCAAATTAAAGGGCGCTACATAGAAAAACATTTTTAAAGATAAAATCATCTTGATTTTAGATATGATTTTATTTTTTTTATTATTTTTATATAATATAAAAAATATATATTTTTATATTATATAATTATTATAACCTTAATCCATTACACAAACCAGCTTAGTTTATCAGTAATTATTGCTTTTATTTTAAATTAATATAAACATATAGATAATATGCAATATAAATAAGTTTTAGAATCAATAGCTGTAAACATGACTACATGTGAGTTTAAGATGTTTTCCTTAAGTTTTCCTCTTTCATGGATAGATCGTTTCATCTTGCTGTGTAAATGTGTTTAAATTCTTGATATTAAAATTCTTCAATCCTTCAATCTTTGGTAGTGAGTTGCACAGACTCTCTCACGAAAAGTGAATCACAGTTTCAAGGCATGTGACTGGCTGCTCATTACTGATGTCACACATTCATGTGCACGTGCTCCACAAACTCAGGATCAAAGCCTGAGTTGACAAAGAAAGTTGATGATGGTACCAACAAAGCCGGATTGGAGTGGTTTGATTTCGTCAACTCAAAACTAATCCTATAAATGTGAATTTGTTTATCTACCATCATGGTACAGGCCCCTGATCCAACTAATCAAGTCCTTCAGGCTTAATTAAAAACTGCATAGTATGTGTGTTGGAGCAGGGCTGGAATTAAACTCTGCAGGGCTCTGGACTTCCAGGAACTGAGTTTGACACATCTGCTCTATTGGGTCATCAACATCACTGAGATCAGCATCAGAGTCTTGGGGTTTTCTGGTACAAGGGCCTGAAGAGTGCGCGTTCTTGTATCATAGAAACTGTTGACATCCATCTAGTAATTGTAAAAACAAAAACAAACAAATAAATAACAATCTCTTACAATTTTAGTAATGTTAGTACACCAGTATTTGTCATTTATGAAGTAATTGTCTCTGATAATTATGATTTCCACACATTAATTCTATGAATTCATTATAGGCAATAGCTGTGTCATATTCATAACTACGAATGATCAGAAGGTTATATTTCTCAGCAAATAGTCCCTTCTGACTGCAGAAATTGATGATCTTAGATTAAATTGAAAACATTAGCTTAGCTTTTCTACGTTTACCATAAAGTGACAAATCAACCTTTGGTTGAGCACGTGTTTGAAAAAATATTAAAAACATTTTTCATGGCACTAAGTAAAATAATTTTGTAAAGTTAGGGCTCTTACAGTATAATATGTCAAAAAAATGTACGCTTACCTTGCAAAATTTCACCAAGAACAGTTCACATGGCAGGAGTGATTTCTTTGTTTCTGACAACCATGTTAGAAGAGGTGTTGTGACTAGTGCTGTTGACTGACTTTGTGACATCTAGTGGATTTTTTTGGCATAAGGTCAACCAGATGGTAGAGATGGCTCAATCAGCTTGAGTTAAGTTAGGTACTCCTCTCAAAAAAATATAGTGACTCAAAATGTGCTCAACCATTTGGTCAAGCAGGCCGTTAAAGGGTACTTTTTGTCCTTTTTTGAAGCTTGTCAGCCATTGGTACCATCCACTTTCATTGTAAGGAATAGAGTAGCTTGGACAGCCTTCTAAATATCTCCTTTTTTTTTGTTCCATAGAATAAAGTAAGTCGTACCATATTGGCGCAACATAAGTGTGAGTTAAAGAGAAGAGAACTTACATTTTTACATTTTAAGACCCAGACCTTAAAGGGATAGTTCACCCCAAAATAAAAAATTCTATCATTTACTCACCCTCAAGTAGTTCCAAACCTGTATGAATTTCTTTGTTCTGCAAAGGAAGATATTTTGAAGAAAGTTTGTAACCAGGCTGTTTTTGGACACCACTGACTTCCATTAGCAGGAAAAAAAAATACTATGGAAGTCAATGGTGCCCCAGAACTGCTCTGTTTCCCACATTCTTCAGAATACCTTCCTTTGTGTAGAACAGAACAAAGACATTCATACAGGTTTGGAACTACTTGAGGGTGAGTAATTGATGACAAAATTTTCATTTTTGGGTGAACTATCCCTTTAAGGCATGTTCTGTTTTATGGGAATAGATGGGAAGAAAATGTCAACACCTTAGAGCAGCAGGTAAAGATGATGAAAAACCTGATGATTGTGTCTTTGATTATTTCTGGCTTAGGATTTAGATCTTTTAAGTCATTTCAAAATATTTTAGTTTGACTACATATTAAGTTACTTCCTGCTCGGGCTGGCTAGTAGCGTTCGTTCACTTCATCCATGTGGCCCGTGAGGCTTGAGTAATTTAAACCAATAAATCATCAGCTGTACTGCAACGACGAAAGGCCACCGATAATTGATCCCGCCTTTTTGTATCTTTGGCTATGTTAAACATTTTGGCCCTACGCATATTTATTTAGTAATAATTTGATTTCACGATCGAGGCCCCCGTTTCCCCCCTCTTTGTAAGCCTGTTGAGTAATTGAAGATTAGCATGAACCTCAAGCCCATCCTCATCTTTGTGGAAAACACATGGCTTCACTGAGGTTACGCAACCACTTGCTGAACGTTTATTCTCCAGAACCGTTTGACAAGCTTTAGTTTTGGCAAAATGAGATGCATATTTTTTTTAAATATATTTCTTATTGTTTGTCTCTCCTGATATTATGCAACAAAATACAAGCATGTATGCGTTAGATTAAGGCACTTGTGTGTTGCGCCAACAATATGGTCTCTGGTTTGTGTTATCCTGCGGCTTTAGTCCTGGCCAACGAGACGTGTTTAACACATCACTGGATCTGTCATGTCCTTTTAAAAATGCCTTCATACATTTAATAATGAATTATACCTGTTGTGTATTAGGGAAGAAATATTATGATATAGTTCTCTCTCACAGTGCCCCCTGGTGACCGTCCCGTGCTTATATTCAGCATCCGCTCTTCACTCTTTCTGACATGTTTATATTGTGTGAAAACACAACGCAATAAATCTTTAAACTTGTAGTTAATTATTCATCCTTTAATAAGCGTCCACCTGCGTTTACAGAGTTCATAACATATCTGAGTGGAGCTTTTAGTTCTTGTTCTGCCAACAGAGGGAGCCCTAGAGCTGTTGGGATTTTTAGGATAGTTTGGTTTCCAACCACAAGGTGGCAGGATAAGCAAAGACTAAAAGTTGCTGTTCACTGCGATACATAGACGCAAAAACACTCTAAAAAGATAACAAGATAGCAAAAACAAGTCTAGAAAGATAACAAAATATTAAAACGAGTGGAAACAAATTATGCTAGATGTTCTCTCAGAACTGTTCGCTTTTTTAAAAGCCTTGTTTGCTTTTACTTTTAAACCTTTAAAATTATGTCAAGCTGATATTTCCACCAAATGTTTGATAACCACAGAATGTCCAAATAAGTGCTAATAGTATATACACTACCTTTCAAAAGGTTGGCATCATTTTATTTAGTTAGTTAGTTATATAAGAAGTCTTATGCTCACTGAGTGCTTTATTTGATTAGAAATACAGTAATATGTGACCCTGGACCATAAAAACAGTTATAAGTAGCACGGGTATATATTTGTAGCAATAGCCAACAATATGTAGTATGAGTCAAAATGATCATTTTTATGCACAAACAAACAAACAAACAAACAAACAAACAAACAAACAAACAAACAAAAACACATTAGGATAGATCATGTTCCATGAAGCTCTTTTGTAAATTTCCTACTGTAAATATATGAAAACTTAATTTTTGATTAGTAATATGCATTACTAAGGATCTATCTATCTATCTATCTATCTATCTATCTATCTATCTATCTATCTATCTATCTATCTATCTATCTATCTATCTATCTATCTATCTATCTATCTATCTATCTATCTATCTTAAAATGAAATTTATTTCTGTGATGCAAAGATGAATTTTCACCATCATTATTACTCCAGTCTTCAGTGTCACATGATCCTTCAGAGATTATTTCTAATATGCTGGTTTGCTGCTCAAGAAACTTCTTATTATTATCAATGTTAAAACCAGTTGTGCTGCTCAATATTTTTGTGGAAACCCATGATAACAACAACACACACACACACACACACACACACACACAAAATCAATCAATCAATCACTAATTTAAAACCTAAAAAAGTATGCTTGTGCTATGTCTTCAAAATTAATACCACTTGGTTTGATATTTTGTTATATAATACAATCCATACATTTTAAGTGCATCATAAATTTCCAAACGCTAGTTATTGTCACTGACCTGACCTGCCGATCCTTCAGAATACCTCATTATCTCTTTTTATCTCGACACATACAGCTGTGCTTATGTGTACAAGGAGCCATTGATCATTTCTTTTATTATCAGCTCTCCCCCATGATGTAAACAACATTTCAAGTAGCTTTGAATCCCAACTGATTGCGTTACTTTTAGATGAATGGCTTGTTTTGAGTGGTTCTGTGCAGCCAGTGCTGTCATTCATTTCACTCTTCCAGGAAAGCCCAACGCCGTCTATTTCCTCACAACTATCCCCAACACAGACTTGTATGTGCTTGCTGAAAGACTGCTATTTGGACCACAGAAGAGCAACGTTAAACCATAATCCCTGTTATTCTTGCAGTTAATATAAATCTTTGTTGTTTTCCTCCTTTTTGCTGTCCTGAGGTCAATTTTCCCTTTCTTTTCTCTTTCTTCAACACCACAACCAACATCTGCACAGCTAAAGGAAAGCTCTGCTTTCACGATGATGCATTCATTTTTAACTAGAACCACACTGAACTCACATTGCTTCAAGAAATACGAAGGTGTCTAATAGTTGAGGAGTGTTATGAGAGTAGGGAGACAGGTCTGGGACAGCGTGTCCCTAAATGACTGCGCTCTTCGGGTCAACATGTCTCCGTTTAACACGGTTTAAAGGAGCCGTGATCACGCTCGGATAGATCTTTTGGTCGGCCGCTGTCTGTACCATGCTTTACATTGGCGCATGATCAAAGGCTGAACCTGTTTTGACCTTCCATGTTTCTGGGGACATTTACATAGCAGCATTTACAAACAGATTGAGAGCAGAATTAGCCATTATCTGCTGAGGGGTTTGTAGAGGACGATCCAGGATACAGACACTGTGTTCTCTGTTGCTCTTCCTGCTTTGAATTCCAGCAGAGCCTTTGGTGGTCTTTGTGTAATAACAAAACAACGTTTTTCCGTTACAAGAGACCATACAGATGTTATCAGTGGGAACACAGACAATAACGCCTTAGTTTGATGGAGAAATTGCAGATTAAGCAATGTGGTGAAAGGTGATTTATTTTACCCAACCCCAAATTTTATGCACTAGTTTTGTAACCTTGAGTGGCCTGCCATCGTACAATCACAGTGAAAATCGTGCTGCCAGTTAAATAGGGTTTGTAACATAATTAAGGTAATTAGCACGAGGTGCCAGATTAACACCAATAACTGGGAGCTATCTGTAAGTGTTCTCTAATTTTGAACAGAGTTCTTTTTCAAATGTCTCATTTAAGATTTTTTAAGTTATGAAATATACTTAAAGAAATTCTACTCCTGTTAGCTTCAAACAGGACTAAGCAGTGACCTTGAAATTTAAGAAATTGTAGTTTGTTCTCTAATTTTGATCTCCATATACTGTGTATATACTCTAATTTTGATCTCCACTGTAACCCTCAATGAGTGTGTTGTAAAAAAAAAAACCCTAGAAATTTTTACAAATTGTTATGAGACTCTACAGTCAGACTACAGAAACGGTAGTATCTCTCTCTCTCTCTCTCTCTCTCTCTCTCTCTCTGTGTGTGTGTGTGTGTGTGTGTGTGTGTGTGTAGACTACAGACTACTACAGTCTTCTTTGAAAGATATTGTGTTTGTCAAGTCTATTTACCGTTCAGGAGATGACTCTCCTTTCCGGAAGACAGCCGATCAGCTGTGGAAAAAGCAATTGACAATACCATCTGTTAGAGAGGAAAGTTTCTCAGAAATCTGGTATGTGTTTGTTAACTTCCCGATTAATAGCACACTTTCAGCTGCAGCTGCTGTTTGGTTCAATCATTTTTTCGTTCAGTTTTTCTCTTTGAGTTGCTCATACTTATACAAACACCAAACCAATCCAAGAGCAGCCTGCACCTTTTTTTTTTTTTGTGCATTGTTTTCCACATAAATGATTTGCGGCTATATCTGAATATTTGCGGTTTATATCTGAACAACTCTAAGAAGTTGAAACAGTAGAGTCTAATGCAGCAATAAAACATTTGTAGACTAAACCACCAAGCCTTGATTCTTTCCCTCCTCACTAGAGCGTGAAACAGGATTTGTTGGGCTTGCGACTGATTAAAAACAAGTGCACTTCTTTCATTAGTGCTTCTCAATTAAAAGTAAGCGTATTTAATAGTTTTCCAGTCCAAATGCAGGACATTAAATCAATGAACCTGACAAATGGTTATTCAGGAAAGTGAGGAAATCCTCAAGAGTTCAGTTGCTACAACAAAACGGTATTTTTAATCATTTCCTGTAATTTTACGGTAATAGTTTCATATAGTCAGAGTGAATAATGGATGTCAGATTTCACTGAATGTATTGTTATGGCACTTTGCTGTTACAAGGAACACGAGAACAGTTAATAACGGTCTGCAGAAGAGAGTTCTAACACTACAGTATATGTTACAACATTTACAGTGACATCATGCTTTCTTGGGGAAGGAAACAGAGGCTGTCAGATGTTTCAGTGATTAGCGATGCATCCCTCATCTGGCCTGGCACGTGTGCAGGGGAAGTTCGGTGCTTTTGCATCACTTTTGCATGGATGTGCTGGTTTTTAGACGCGTGAGAGCGAGGAGGAGATGTTGTTCCTCTGATTACTGAAGGGCTGTGAGAGAAGCGGGGCTCCTGAGAGACAATCACACACACACACACACACACACACACACACACACACACACACACACACACACACACACACACACACACACACACACACACACACACACACACACAGATGCAGCGCTTCAGCACGTTACATTGCTGTGCAGTGAGGCAATGAAAGACAAGATCCCTCACAGCCAGGTTTCAGAGCGGCAGTTCACTCATCAGTTTAAAAACAGGCGGATTTGAGACGCCCTAAGAGGACAAGAAAAGACGTAATTACGTATTTCTTTTTTTCTGTTCTTTGTGGTCTTGTATTGTTCTCAATGGCTCACCTGCATATCTACAGTCCTTGAAAGCACTGTAGTTGTTGGATGTTTGCAGTTTTTACACATAAACAGATGAAATAGACAAAATGTAGTTAACAATGCAAAAGACACTGAAGACTTTTTTCGAAAAAATCTTGTAATCATTTACTTCACTTGTTTGCTACTCGTGTGATATTGCTCATATTTATACAGCGTTGTGGAAAGTTTCTTTTAAATATAATGCATTACAATATTGCATTACTCCCTAAAAAAGTAACTAATTAGTTACTTTTTTATGGAAAGTAATGCGTTACCTTTGCATTACTTTTTCTCATCTGGCTTGGCCTCATTTTTATCTCTTCAGAAAAAAAGAAATAAAAAAAGAAACACAAATGTTATGTTTAACTAAAGACAGTTTTGCTTATTCTTGCCATAAAAATGGGCGTGGCCATTTGTAATTTTTATGGGTCTGGGTTCCGGTCTCATCCATGTCCAGCTATTTTTATCTGTACAAAGCAACTCGTTTTGTTGCTTGATATTGCATATTGGTGTGTCTCACCTTATTATTTCAATGTATTATCTTAATTATGAACACACTGGTTTGTAATGCAAACAGTTTTACTGTTTACTGCACATTGTTATTCTTGTCGTTATTTTTCTGTAGCGGCTAATGAACCAGAAGTCTCACCCATAGGCTTACGTCCGTATTGAAGAATAAGATGGATTGGTATGGTAGACTTGGATCATTGAAGTTCAGCAGCAAAGACATTGGTTAAAAAAATGGGATTAAATGCATAAAGGGTGTTTGTGTTATTTAATGTAATTATTTCAGGTTTGCATTTCACAGTTTTTATTAATTCTGAGGAATACTGAATCTGTTTTTGATCAAGTGAGATGAGTAACTGCATGCTCACATAGAACTACAGTAAACATCATGTTTACACAGTGCACACAACGCCTCTGCACTTACTCCTGATTTCTCTCAACATGCAGACATATTTTCTTGTTATTTAAAAGGTAATGCATTACTTTACAACTTGAGAAAAGTAATCTGATTACATAACTCACGTTACTTGGAATGCCTTACCCTCAACACTATATATACATATTGGAAAAAATGATGTGAGAACAATTTTTGCTCAAATATTGCTGGTAAATTTCACAATTAATTATTCCTTCAGTATGTGTGTGTGTATGTATTTTACATATATAGAGAGAGAGAGAGAAAAAGAGAGAGATTCTAATTTGAACTGTGATATGACATTTCATTTAATATGAAAATGTCTTATATTGCTGCTGCTGAGACATTCATACACTATAAGAACAAAGACTGGAAATAGTTACTTTATAGGTGTTTTTGAAGGTTCACACTTTACAAGAACTAACTAAAATTCTTCACTTTCAAATGTTCAGATGCGAATGTTCTTGTCAGAATGTTAACTCTCAGCACTTAGAGAGACGGAGTTGGTTAGAAGCAGCATTTACTGTGAACCAAGCCTGAGAAAAGTGTAAATGAACACAGTGCCACGCTTCACTATGAAACACATAGAGCAATAGGCTATATAATTCACTAATTCAATTGCAGCATTTAATTTCCTAATCATTGTTTGACATGACTCTATTTCAGTTTTATTTTTATTTATTTGTGCAGGCCCTTATGTTTATTTTAATGTTCCTGTAGATTAAATTAGTTTTCATAAATCTACAAACCCTCTGCGGTTCCCTTATTTCTTTAAGACTGCAGGTATTGCTCAGGATGAGTTTGTTACGCCTAGAAGATCTCTGCTGCTAGGAAATCCCTGTTGTTCAGAACCTGCTGTTTGTTTAAATCACCTCTCACTAACTTTTTGTTCTTATTGTGTGTTATTTTAATCATGCAGACATCATGTAACTGTATTGTGTCCACGCCTGCTGACTGTGTTTTTCCTGGAGAGCTGCTCTTGCTCTCCTGGACTCAGTGTCGGTGAGTAGGCAGCAGTGGGCACCCTGGATCATCTGGCGCTGTGACCAGATGAGGTGATGAAGTGAGGAGGAAACTTCTGCACCAAACTTACTCCATCCAACAGGCAGAACAGAGAATGATACGCTGCTAACCAAAGCCAAAAGGGTTATAATTAGCTGATGTTGTAATTCAGTATTACAGGGATAATTCAGCCCAAAATGAAAATTCAGTCATAATTTACTCACACTCAAGTTGTTCCAAACCTGACTGACTTTCTTCTGTGGAACAGGAGGTTTTTTTAAAAAATCAGTTTTAAAAAGCAAATGACAAAATTTACTTTTTTTTTTTTTGGTACAAAAATAAAACGTTGAAATTAAGTTGCAACAGTTTTAAAGTCTGTTGTAAATGATCTTTTATGATGTGATTTATGTGCTGGATTTTCCAGATATTTACGTAACTCTGGTGCTTATTAATCTTCAAATGTAAATCCAAATTACAACATCTCAGCTGATGTCTGAATCTAAACACATCACATTTTCTTCTGATTATTGCATTAATTGTTTCAGGTGAGTTATTGTCGGATATGAGGATAATGTTGCTTTCATTATTAATTTGCATTTAACAGTGCATCATTTAGCTTCACAAGCTAATGAAATGCACATATTGCTTGAATCGTTAATCTTTCAAACACAAATTTAGATATTTGTAATGAAACTTGAGCATTTTCTGCCCCTTCATTGAAGCTGATTCACATTATTATGTAAATAAAAGCCAAAATGAAATTTGTTTTTTAAGTGATTGTGTTTCTTCAGAATACTAATTCACTGGACTCATGGATTTCTTTACAATCTCTTTGTAACAATCTCTCAGGTTACATTACAAGTATCTTCATTTGTGCTTTTGATGAACAAAAGTCTAATAGGTTTGGAATGACATGATAGTGAGTAAATGATGACAGAATTTCATTTTTGAGTCAACTACCCCTTTAAGTACCACCTGAGCATGCATATTCTGATCTATTAAGGGTGTAAGGAGGCTGTTAAAGTACATCTTATTTGATTTAGTGAGCTCTTTATTTGTCCAGCAGTCTGTGTGGTGAAAGTGTGTGACTGTCAGGAACAAAAACTATAGATGTGATGTGAACAGAAATAGTAAACACTTGAATGCCTGCATAGTTCTGTCAACACTGAACTGGAGGATGCTTCATCAACATTCTGTGATTAATTGTAGCTGTTATCTATGAAGAGGAGTTAAGGTCATGTTCATACCACCATGTACTTCGCTATTGTGGCAGTAGCCTATACTGTCACATGCTCAATTCAACATTCCATTGCCAGTGTGATAGATGAAGCCTGCGTTTCATAAAGTCGCATGTGGACTTCTTAGCATAAAAGTTGTTCCATTAAACTGAAATGTAGATTCAAATATATTGTTATATTGGCTTATTCTGAGCTTTTTGACCATAGACAGCAATGCAACTGACACGTTTAAGGCCCAGGAAGGTAAGGACATTGTTAAAGTAGTACATGAGAGAACAAGAATACATTTTGTGCACAAAGAAAACAAAAATAATGACTTGTCTACATTTTTGACGAATGGACCAATGCCGTCTTTTGCAGCATCTTGTGCATAACATGGCATTCTGAAAATGTGGCATTTAAGTTAAAAAGTTCAACTTAAAAAAAAAAGGTCTCAAAGCTTTTTTCCCCCCAATTTCACTGCCCCTGTGTGTGAATGACCCCTAACAGGCTAAACTTTAAACAGGCTAAACTATTGACATAACTAAAACTATATCATTTTAAACACTAAATTTGATAAAAAATTTACAGTGGCTTTCATTTTCAAGATTTAACTGTATGAATTAAACAAAGGGGTCATATGATGCTATTTTAAAGATAATTATTTTGTATGTTTGGTGTAACAGAATACGTTGACATGCTTTAATGTTCAAAAAACACATTATTTTTCAAATACTGTAAATTATTGTATTTCCTCTATGCCCCGCCTCTCTCTCTCATTTTCTACAAAGCCCCTCCTTCTGACATGCACAGTCTGCTCTGATTGGCCAACTGACCCAGTGCATTGTGATTGGCCGAACACCACAAGCGCGCATCGGAAATGTAACATCCCTTTCCATAATCGTGAGCTTCAGCTTTCAAAGTAAATATAAAAACAGTTAATAATGTCATTAGTTTTACCATCAGTTCAAGCCCAGTCGCGTGACAGACACAGTGATGATGCTCGTATATATTTGCAGTACACAAGCCGCGGTTAAGACAGCTGACTCCACTGTGATGTGACCCTCTCTCTCTCTCTCTCTCTCTCTCTCTCTCTCTCTCTCTCTCTCTATCTCTCACTCGCTCTCTCTCTCTCTCTCTCGCTCGCTCGCTCTCTCTCACACATGCACACACAAAACGCGTAGGCTACTCTACACTGTGCAAAACTCCGCATTTGAACACTCAATAGCAAAAATAGCAAAGTCTGTTTTTTTTATAGAAATAGCCTTTGTGCTCTCCTAGGTTCATGAAACTGTGGTCCATAAAATGCGTTGCACAAATTCGAACATTTGGGTTGTGCTGTTCTGTAGTAAACAAATCTTAATCAATGATTTCTAATTGCATCTGTGATTTCTAAGTGCTTTTGCTTTCGCACAGAAACACACAGAGTCTCCCTGACACTACTGCGGTTAATAAAACCACGCCTTCTTTCTTTGTGTGCACATTTGGGCGGCATTACGCAAATATTTCCACACTGTGACATAGACATGTGGGGGCGTGTTTTAATGAGGCGTTTTAGCCCGGCCTGGATCAGCCTTCTCTTTTACATAAAATAAGTCCTTTTGTGGGAGACTTTGAGCTTTGTAACTCTGCAGATCTTAAACATGCACAAACAGCTACATAACACACCAAAGAAAAGGAAAACAAGAAACCGCATCATATGACCCCTTTAAACAAGCATCATATGACCCCTTTAACCAATATAGTATGTTATATGTTAAATAAACACCCTATTGTTTTAATTACTTTTTCTAAATTATAGTCAGTATACTTTGGAACAGTTTTCACTTAGAAATTACTTGTAACTTTTACAAAAAAAACAACAAAAAAACAGCAAGTAACACATTGAATTAAACACAAAATTTGAAAGTAGAATGACTGAAATAGTATTTTCTTGTAAAACGTACTCTCATAATCTTTAGAAATAAATAATATGCTTGTATTCCATTTTAAACATAGTCTGTAATTCACAACACATACTACATGTTCCGCAATATTTGAACTGTTACTAAGGAATCTTCCACTTTGATGAAGAATGATTAATGATACTTTAAGCATCGCTCAGGTCATTAGCAAACACCATTAGGACAATATAAAACCTGATCCTAGTGGGAGAAAGCAGAGATCAATTTATTTGTCAACCACACCTGCTCCTTCTCCTCAGCCCTTTGGTGGGAAAATGCTTTTATATTTTGTCATCATCCTCTGGGAGAACAGGAGTCTGACTGCTGTAGACTTTCTGTCCAAATCTCGCTTGGTTGTTATAATCACAAAAGGCTCCCAGGAAATATTTACATGATAATTTCTGTTACCTTAGCATTTTAAGGGTCAGGAAAATTTCCCGACAGCATGATTACACTGAACATTTTGTCTGAGTGAGATCAGATTTTGTGGCAATGACCTAAGAAACATTTATAAGCCATTAAGTGACAGTAATTCCTAATGTGAGTGTTGATAGGTATCGCTCTTTATTATTATGTGAAATGTTCTTTTTTTGAAACAGAAATACAGTATCTTTTTTTGGTTCACATGCTTGGTTAATGAGGTAATACACTCTTGCACAACAGCATTGCCCTTCTGACCTAATGTATAGACCGAGGGATGCTGGGTGTTGATGTGACTCATAGGCACATTTCCTCCGGTGTGTCTCAGGTTTCGGCTGAGTGATACGATTATACTGGGCTCAATCAAACTTCCCACCATGTGCTTCGAATCTTGACAGCAGCTATGCATGATTTGCCGTGGGAGACTGAAGTGTCCTGTACTGCCAGTTTAATGATAAGGAGGGAGCTGTCTGTCCTCCTCATTCAACAGGAAACATGCAAGATATAATTATCACACATGAAAAATGATTGCATTAGTATGACTCACCTTGCATGGAATTTGCCATAAATTATTCCTACTTCAGTGGATCTCAGATAAAAGCACCATATCAGACCGTTTTTGTGCAGAAGCAGCAATAACACTGTACACTGAATAAAATGATTCATAGAATTTACTAAAGTTTTTTTAAGGTAAGTGGTTGCAATCAATTTATTTTAGCTACATTTAAATAAACAGGTTTAGTTGACTAATATTCAACATTTTTTAAAATTTAAATATAGCTAAAATAAATTGTTTGCAACCATTTACCTTAAAAAATTATATATATATATATATATATATATATATATATATATATATATATATATATATATATATATATATATATATATATATATATAAAATTTTTTATGAATAAATATTTTTTATGATACCCATTTTTAATTGATGTACTTAATTGTATATCTTCAATCTATTATTTTTATATTTTTATTTATTTATACTATACTTAATATTAATGACAACTTAATATGTTTTAAATAAATGAATGACTTAAAGTATATTTAAGTATTAAATATATAATTAAGTTTTTTTTAAGTATATTAAGTCATTAACATTACACACACATAATACATGTACACATTAAAAAGAATAAAAATGACTTAAAGTAGGATATAATATAAAGTCTATTAATTATATATATACATATTTATATGTAAAATTAATGACTTTATATTTAAATTCAACCAGCATAATATATGTGTAACATATCTAATATTAATTAATTAAAATACATTAGTTAAGTCTTTGCCATTCATATATTTATATATAATTACACTGTTAATGTATATTAAGTATAATTTTATATAGAAATATATACAATTGTAACACTTTTAATTAGGTTCAGTCAAGGTTGAGTTAGTTCACTACCACAAAGATTCATTCATTAAATTGTTCAATGTTAATTCATAATACATTAACAAATGTCAATATATACAAAATGTTACATATTAGTATACTTTCCTATTACGTAGAAGTGTATTCATAGATCATGTTAATGAATTGAACCTTACTGTAAAGTGCAAGTTATTATAGAGTCTTTTTTTACTGCTTCCTTAGTTGTAGATAAGCATGACGTGCAATAACATGCATGTTCTTTCCTGCACTGGGACGTATGTGCTGATGTGAGAGGAGCAGGCATGAGCGCAGGAGACTACTGCTCTTGACACTCATGTTTTCAATGAGCCGCTGTTCTGCAGGAGCGAGAGTAGTCTGGTTCCAGCCAGAGCCCTGCACCTGTGCTCATACAGAGAGACAGACAGGACCCCTGCTCCTTCTGCACACATAATGACAACAGTGACCTCATCCCTCATGACTTCATGGGAGAGGCTGGGAGAACCGCAGCACACAGCATATATGAGACCACCTCTTCTGCAATTATCATAAGACCACCAAATCCTCAAAGCACTTGCTGAACTGAGCGTCATATGGAATCTCTGCACATGCTTTCAATTTTCATGCGCAAATGAATGCATTAAAAACCCATTCTGAGGGAAGCAGCCAAGAGATAAGGTCAATTTGATCCCGCCAAGCACAATTAAATGAGATATTGTTTTCATTGCTAATCTCCATAAACTGTGATGAAAGCATTAGCATACTCATATTGCCAAATATGAGCTTAAAGGACAGGCGATAAAGGACTCTCAGATTTCATTATCGTCCACCACACCTTCTCCCTAGATGCTCGTTTTGTTCATCTGAACTGCAAATGACCATAATAAGCATTTCTGCTCGAGAGGCAGAGAATCTACAGCTGAGATGGATAATGCGTCTCAGAGGAAAGGTTATCATGATTTTGGCTCACATTGTGATTAAGGCTGGGATGATTGTGTAAAGAAGCTTAGTTTTGTTCAGGCTTTTGGCTTTTTTCACTGAATTAGTCCTTCCTGGTGCAGGAGCGTCTATGATTTTGAGAGAGTGGTTTGATTGAACTGAAATTGGAATGAATATTCATTTAGTAAAAATAAGGTACTTTTATGCTTTATCACACTGCTGGAACTAGTATATAGCCTTGTAAAATACCTTTAATGAGAGCTGTTTGTGTGAAAATATAATGTAGATTTTGCAGGCTAGAAGATGTTTTCAATTTTTTTTAAAGAGTTTGCATCCTTTGGGCCACCTGGAGGACAGTTTCAAGTTTCACAGTCACACAGTGTCCTACACCACCCAGAAGTCTTTTTGTTTCTTTTCCCACCAAGATCATTGTTTTTTTTTATTTTTATTTATTTATTTTTTTTTTTATGGAAGAAAAAAAAACTTTAATTTCAAAACATCTAAAAAGACTAAAAGGTAATTTTATTCCAAAAATTCATTTGATTTTACTTATGTATTTTTGTCTTTATATATTTTATTTTATTATAATTTATTTAATTATTTTGATGGTCATTTTAAGGTCAATGCATTTTATTGCATGCTATTTTATTTTTACTTATATTTTACTTTATATATTTTTCAAAGTGGTTGTTGTTTTTTTAAGGTAATTTTTTTTCCACATTTTTTTCAGATAAATTTATTTTGTTATTTCATTTTTACTTTTACTTTATATATTTTTCACCAAGGTTGTTTTGTTTAGTTTTGTGTTTTATTTTGTTTTATTACTTAAAGTCCAAAAAGACAATAAGGTCACTTTACTCACCAAGGTTATTTTCTTTTATTTATTTATTTATTTATTTATTTATTTCTTCGTCATTGCACATATAGAATCTAGTGCACACATAAGATGGGCTTTTAACGGAAGAAACAACAACATTAATATCAAAAAGTCCAAAAAGACCAAAAGGTCACTTTATTCACCAAGGTCATTTTATTTTATTTATTTATTTCTTCGTCATTGCACATATAGAATCTAGTGCACACATAAGATGGGCTTTTAACGGAAGAAACAACAACATTAATATCAAAAAGTCCAAAAAGACCAAAAGGTCACTTTATTCACCAAGGTCATTTTATTTTATTCTATTAAAATACTACTTTAGTATGTTTCTCAGTTATTGCACAGTCAGAATATAGTGTACAAATGGGATGGACTTCTCTTATGCTTTATAAATAGTTTTATGACATTATTGCGATTTGTGAAGTCTAATGCTTTCCATTTTCATTGAATTCTCCCAAAAAAGCGCCTTAGAGATTCTGAGAGTCTTTTATAGACAGAATTTACATTCGGATGACATGACATGACAATTAATGAAATCATTTTTATTTAAACTCTAAAAGCTTATTTTTGGATAAAATAATGCAATCCTCCAAAGCGAGTTAAAGTGTTTTGAATACAGTACAAGGGTAATGTTTTAGTTATGCAGAGTAAAAGTCAGCTGCTGTGACGTCTCTTGATGAGAGTGTTGCCAGAGCACACAGTGTACCTAAATTCTGAAAACCAGCTGGAAAGATTTTAATTATCAAACTTCACTGGCATGTCATATGTGGCAGCTTGTCCCTTTTCGTTTACATAGAATTGCAGACAGGAACCTGGACATTCCTCATGAATGACGCAATGTAGATCATGTTAGGTGGGCCTTCATTTGACATAATTAAAAACATGCATGTGAAATACAAGCACTAGATGTTTAATCGTTGCATTTGTTTAATAACGACAGTAAATGATGGTGCAGTATTACATATGAAATCATCAGTCTGTTTAAACTTCGCAATGACATAATTGGGGCCATAACCAGTGGAGAACTAAAACAACACACGATATACCTTTTTTTCTAAACACACGTAACTGTTGTGGTGAGTAATGAGTGAGAAGTTTGGCTACGCTGTGAGAGAGTTGGAGACAGGTGTTCAGCTGACCTCCAGCATACATCTGCCAGACATTGGCTGCTTCTCTCGCGCTCTTCTGCTATATAAACTCCCTCTCCACCCAGTCTGAGTGCTGAAACACTGGGTTGCCATGGCATTTTCCTGCAGCATTGGGGAAACAGGCCAGCCCTGTTCAGGCACGAGTCCCACCTTCTAGCTCGGAGATTACTGGCCTCTTTCTCTCTGCATTCCTCATGTGCTCTCGCTTTTTATGACATGGTCAAAGAAGAGCCAGTGAGTTAGATCATCTAATGGAGGAGAGCTGGTGGAGCTCTGCAGTGCATTGTGGGTGTTGATATTAGGGGTGAGTAATGTCTCAGAAATGGTCAGAGAATCCAAATGTGTTAGTCATCTGCAAATCAATCAAATTTGTCACATGAATGCTTATCTCAGATCATGATGGAAAGATACAATGTAAACAGTAAAAAAACGTGCAGTTGTTAACTTAAGGGTCTATTTCTACTTGATCAGACTGCATGAAATCACTTGACAAGGCTGTGATGACATATTTCCAGCTGGAATGTAATAGTTTTGTTTAGTACCCAATGTCACTGTAAAGAACATCTGATTGGACAAAGTGCAGGATGAGTCAAAAGTTTTTGGACAAAAGTATTGGGACACACCTCTTAATTATTGATCAGACCTATATTGCCACATTTACAAACATTCGTGAAAAAAAAATAAGGTTGTTCTGAAGAGTTCAGTGAATTCAAGTTTGGTGCTGTGATAGGATGCTGCCCTTGCAATAAGTCAGTTTGTGAAATTTCATCCCTGCTAGATGTTCCACGGTCAATTGTAAATGGTTTTATTGGAAAGTGGAGGCTTTTAGGAACAGCAGCAACTCAGCCACAAAAGGTAAAGTCACCGAGTGCTGAGGCGCATTCGTAAAAGTTGCTAGTGCTCTACTGATTCCATAATTGAAGATTTTCAAACTTTTACTGGCATTAATATCAGCACAAAAAGTGTGCGGTTGGAGCTTCATGAAATGGGTTTCCATGGCTGAGGAGCTGCATACAAGCCTCACGTCACATTGTCCAATGGACAATAGTGGACTTTGGAGCAGTGGAAACTTCTTCTGTGAAGCGGTGAATTCACGCTTCTCTGTTTGCCAGTCTGATGGGTGAGTGTGGGTTTGACAGATGCCAGGAGAACTTACCTGCAATCTTAAAAATATTTGTGTGAAATTACAGCAGTGTGTAATGTTGGTTTATGTGGTAAGTGTTGATTTTATTTGCTTAAATAATGCTAAAATAAAATCTTCAAAACTATTGCAGTAGTAAACAACTAAATGTTTCACAGTGGCACAGTTAAAGAGAATTTTATAATGTGAATTCACAGTTAAAAAAAAAAAAAGAGCTGTAAATTACTGTGATGTAATCATCATTCTGCTGTTCATTCACAGTCAATTGTAAAAAAAAAAAAAAAAAATATTATGATTTCACAGTAAATTTCTGACTACAGTAATTTATTGAAAATAATACTTTTTAATCCTGTAAATCCCTGGCAATTTTTATAGTGTGCCTGAATGCATTGTGCCAACTAATGTATGGGGCTGTTCTTCAGGAGCCTTTACTTCCAGTGTAGGGAACTCTTAATGCTTTAGCATACCAAGACATTTTGGACAATGATGCGCTTCCAACTTTGTGGGATCAGTTTGGGGAAGATCTTTTTATATTTCAGCATTACTGTGCCCCATTGCACAAAGAAAGGTCCATCCATGGTTGGATGGGTTTGGTATGGAAGAACTTGACTTGATGAACAGTAATTCGTATTAAATAAATGAATGAAGTTTATAGAATATATAGTGTGACTTCAGGTAAATTAGATCATTTCTTCACAAAGAGATGACCTCTAATTTTCATTAGGTCTTTAAAAGATGGCATTCAGTGGTATAGCTGTCATGCCCCTGGACTGTTTTGTTGTGTTTTTGCTCCCCATGTGTTCCCTGTGACCTAGTTTCTCCCTCACGTTGATTATTGATTTGATACCAGGTGTGTCTCGTCTTCCTCCCTGATTGTCCTGTGTATTTAAGGTCTTGTCCTTTCAGTTAGTTTTGTCGGTTCTTGTATGTCTTCCTCGTGCTCTATGTTTCCCCGTTGGATTATTAAAGACTCTCGTTTTGTGAATTCCTCGTCTCCTCGTTTCCTGGCTTCCTTGACTCCTTGAATTGTGACAGAAGAACCGACCGAAACTG
The DNA here is from genome assembly GCA_036784905.1 of Acrossocheilus fasciatus. Lineage (NCBI taxonomy): Eukaryota > Metazoa > Chordata > Actinopteri > Cypriniformes > Cyprinidae > Acrossocheilus > Acrossocheilus fasciatus. The sequence continues at coordinate 12,087,005 of CM071952.1, forward strand.
TTACCTCTGTGTGTGTTACCTCTGATTTTGTTTCCGTTTTTTCTTCAGTGTTTTATTTCCTTTGTGTTCCCCATGGACCCCATCCTTCGCCCGGAATACCTCCTTCTCCTGCTGGAGTAGGGGGAGAAATCGCTCGAGGGCCACACCAGACTGTTCCTGGTCCTCGCAAGCCTCACCACCTACCTGGACGACGCAGCATTGCCCTCGAGTGAATTTTGCTGTCTTTGTGGAGTGGACTCTGGCGAGAAACGGATTTCCGTTCTCCGCCTGTTCCCAGGAGAATCTTGCCAGTTCCACTCCCGACCCAGTGCCCAGCCCACCATCTCCCCGCTGTGCGGAGCGCATGCCTGAGTTCACTGCTGATGGAGAGCCAGAGCCCGCCGCGACCGGCAAGCCATTGCCGTACAGAGCGACAGTGCTGAGGATCGCCGCGGAGCTAGAGCCGCTGATGACGTCAGTCAAGGTGTGTGAGCCAGCAACAACGCCCGCCACGAGGGAGAATACTGCAGTGAGAGCGTGGAGAGGAGCTCCGCCCCCTGCACCGCGGCTGAGGGTGAGCTGGATATGGCGTATGGTCTCTGCCACAGCAAGGCAGGGAGGGCTACTGTTTCCCCATTTGGCCCAGGGAGGGCCACAGATCCCAAGTCCAGCCCTTCTTCGTCTCCTTTGTCTCTGCTGGTCCCGTCCAGCTCTGCTCCTCCAGAGCGCCCTCCAGTGCCTTCTCCCCAAAAGCATCCTCCAGAGCGCCCTCCAGTACCCGCTCCCCGTAAGTGTCCTCCAGAGCCGGTGCCTCCAGAGCGCCCTCCAGTGCTTGCTCACGTTCCTGAGTTCAGCCCTGGAAGCCCTGAGGCTCACAAATGCCCACCCTCCCACCCGCTCCTACCGCTGTCGTCTGGCAGCCCCTCTGCTTGCCCTCAGCCCCCTATTTGTATGGTGCGAGCCCCACGGGACTGCCATTCTCCAGCATCTCTAGGGCTGGAGTATTCCTCACCTCCGCCTTGGCCCTTTGACCCATCGGCTCCACCATAGCTCCTAGCTCCCTCCTCTCCGCCGTGGCCCATCTGTCCACTGGCTCCGCCAGACTCCCTCGTCACTCCAGCTCTGCCTTGGTCTGGCATCGACCATCCTGCGCCTCAGGACTCCACTCCTCCAGCTGCGCTTCGTCCCTTCGTCCCTCCGGCTCCGTCAGGCTCCTTCATCCCTTCGGCTCCTCCTCAGTCCTCTGTCGCTCCGGCTCCACCGCAGCCATCTGGATCCCCGTTTTCGCCTCAGTCGCTGGCGTCATCTGCTTCACCTTGGGCCACCGGATCCTCCTCGTCACCCTTGCTCTTCGACTCTCCGTCTCCACCTCCTCCACCACCTGCTCCGCCGCCGCCGGTCGTCCCCCTGGAGTCATCAGCCATTCATCCTCCGTGGCTTCTCCCTCCGTCGGCTCCGCTGTGGGCCGTCATCATGGCTGTGATGGCTGGCCTGGGTCCTGCTGGACTCCTTCTGCTCCAGGTCCCTCCTGTCTCCTCCCTGGCTCCTCTTTCCTTCGTCGCCTCCCTGGACTCTGTCTGCCCACTTCCCCCTCCCCGGTGGAAGTATTATGGCGCGGGACATGCCTTCTGGGAGGAGGGAGTAATGTCACTCCCCTGGACTGTTTTGTTGTGTTTTTGCTCCCCATGTGTTCCCTGTGACCCAGTTTCTCCCTCATGTTGATTGTTGATTTGATTCCAGGTGTGTCTCATCTTCCTCCCTGATTGTCCTGTGTATTTAAGGTCTTGTCCTTAGTTAGTTTTGTCAGTTCTTGTATGTCTTCCTTGTGCTCTATGTTTCCCCGTTGGATTATTAAAGACTCTCGTTTTGTGAATTCCTCATGTCCTCATTCCTGGCTTCCTTGACTCTGTGAATTGTGACAATAGCCTGTTGTCAGGATGCTTTAGTTATTTTAAATAACTTAAATTATTTTAATAAATCTTTTCATTTAGATGTTACCATATCACGTAGTTGCCTGGTCAGTTTTGGACACTGCATATTGTACATAAATAAGATGGAAAATCAAGTTCTAATTTGCAGTCATCATGATAAATGATATAGAACTATAAATACGGATGTAATTGCTAAGACAAATATAGAGTTAGATTTATCTGTACTGTTTAAATGTCTACAACAAACACTCATTTGTTACGCCATTAGCAGTGATGCTGTGATTGTTTGGTTTTACTCAAGGGTTCTTAGCATAATTGAGTGACACTAATGGCCCATATGACCTCTCTCGTTCCCAAAGGCCTGTGTTGTTTAACAGTTTGCCAACTGCTTTTAAATGCTCTTATCAGCTTACATGATCAAAACAAGGACTGAGTGCTCAAGCTTGTGTATGTTGCCTTCAAGTGAAGTGGATTGAGTAGAGATAAAATGCCAAATTGTTAAGCAAGTGTTTGGAGCTAAAAACAAATATTTGGAGCACAATGTCATAGATTATAAAGACAATTATTCTTGAATTGTTCAGAAGAGACATACAAGTCTCAAGAGGCATATTGAGCGACCTACAGCAACAGACATTAACCAATGCACGTGATAAACCAAGTTTTTTTTGTACCAACTCATTCAAAATACTTCATGACTGTTGCATGACTGTTGCAAATTTCTTGCCACACTGACTCCACAAATCATTAAGTAAGATAACTTTAATTGTATGAGTAACAAATCTGTATTGGCTGTGATTTTGTTTACATTGAGACGGTGGTCTGAAACCTCAAAATAATTGTTTGGCTGTATCGCATCATTCCTGTGGGAAGCCGTCAGTCTTCATACTTGATTCTTGTACACTGAAAAAAATATATAAACATTCACACTTAGAAATTGCTAGTAAATTTCACAGTCAATTACAGTACAAAGAAACAACGCAATGAATTAAAAGTATGTGAACTGAAATAGTATTTACTTGTAAAACATACACCAATAGTTTTGTTTTATTTATAACTTCCAATTTTATTTTTTTCTACTGTGTAACATATGAAGACTTTGTCTTGAGACCATCTCACCACCCAACATACCCATTTCTTTCTTCGATCACTTGTTTATGGTTCACTAAGCAAAGCGATTCCTCTCGGCTGTTTCTGTTTTATGGTATAACTGTCAACACAATATTGCTCTTTGCATTATGTTTGGTTAGATATCTCCTCCGTTGTATGCAATTTGTCACTTTCAAAGGCTGGATATACACAAACAGATATGATATTGTGTATTTTGACAGAACATTTATTAATATGTCCTGAAGTACGCTGTGAAAGGCTGAAATGGTACATATTCTGCATCAGAAGACAATTCACAGTGTAGTATCAAAGATAAATCTTCAATAAATATGAAGCCTTGAGTCTGAAGCAATAGTTCACTCAAAAATTAAAATTTGCTTAATTTATTCACCCTCAGGGCATGAAAATGTAGATGTTTTTTCATTAAATTTGAAGAAATTTAGTATTACATCACTTTTCTCACCAATGGATCCTCTGCAGTGAAACAGCTGATAAAAACATCACAATAATACACAACTATGATTTCAGGTCATAAAAGGTAAAAAGCTGTGTTTATAATAAACAGATCCATTATTAAGGTCTTAATGTTGCTTTCTACAGTGAAAATGTCTTGTCTATTTGTCTGAATCAGGAGAAAAATATGCACAGATCAAACAATGTTTACAAGCAAAGACAGTCAATAGTCCCAAACAGATATGTCATTGAATTTTGATGTGTGAGGACAACAAATATTTAAAGTTAAAATGTCTTAATGATGGCTTTGTTTCTACACAGCTTTTCATTTCACAAGATGTTAATTGATGGCCTGGAGTCGTGTGGATAACTTGTGATAAATTTGATGATCAGCTGTTTGTACTTCCATTCTGACGGCACCCAATCACTGCAGAGGATCTATAGGTGAACAAGTGATGTAATGCAAAATTTCTCCAAATCGGTAATGTTAAAGAAACTAATTTATCTACTTGGATGGCCTGAGGGTGAGTAAATTTTTAGCAAATATTCATTTTTGAGTGAACTATTCCTTTAGGCTGTGCTCTTTATTGTACAGAACAATATAGAGCAGGTATTCAGCTGTTACACATGTCTACATTTATGCAGTATGTGAATCTGTTTTCAATTTCTTCCAAAGGCAGAATATGTATTTTCCCTCAACACATGTTCTCATGTAGATTAAGCTAATGTTCTGTGTGAATGATCCAGAACGGTGGCTCTCTACTATGAAACGCATTACATTCTACATAAAGTGCTTCTTCCACTGCAGCCATTGAAATTCTAAAGCTGTTATGCATGCGTTTTCACATTTTTCTGTGTATTAGCCTGTCTACATCAAGGTGTTGACATTTAAATGAGAAACGCTGGTGACTTGCAAGAGAAAGGTCAAGGCAAAATTGCGAGCGGACCTGCGTGTTGTCACCTCTGAGAATGTTGCTGTTCTGCCATCTAAAGGCTTTATATAATTAGTTACCTCGGGGAGGCACATGGTTGTATTAGCATAGATGTTTTGACAGCTTTTAAAACATCTGTGGCCACAGCTTTTTTTTCGTGTGTGAGCCATGCATTTCAGAGAAGGAAATTCTCTTTGTACCAGTGCTAAACCTCTTACAGATGTTGCGGAGATACGATCGTCTTTGAGTCGCTTGTGTGTACTAAAACAATTACTATTTATGTGAACTTTACATTTGAATAGGCACATTATGGCATATTAGCCTTTGAGGTTGAACACCTCTAAAAATCAATCTTATTTTATTCACAGAGTGTGAATATAAAAATCCATCATAAAAATATGACTTATTGCATATTGTTGATCCATTGCATTTTATTTAGTGCATATGTTGTGAAATTGATTTCTTTTCATTCTTGAAACATTGCAATTTTTAAAACATAATACTGAATATTTCTGTTTTTTCCAGTTAAGCTGTAATTGTGTCAAAAAGTTTATTGAATTTAAGTGTATTTGGGACACTTAAAATTCCATCTATAAATGAACCATAGCATGGCAAAAATGATAATTTTATTCAAAGTGTTTAAAATATAATTTCCAACACAAAATGAAATTAAACATATAATTGTGATAGAAATGAAATTGTGTTGTAAAAATAATTATAAATTTCATAATATCATAAACTGACTGTAAAAAACTGTTGGACAATTAAGCTAGTTAGAGTGTGATAGTCATAACTGAATAATGACATGATTTTGACTTAATAACGACAATAAATGATAAATGATTAATGACATAATTTTCATTTTTGGTCGAACTGTCCCCTTATTGATGTCACAATTTAAACATATTTGTTTTTGTCATCCTCATATTTTAGTTTCACAATGTGACCCAAACATTTCCATCTTCTTTCTGGAGTATTTAAATTTTTAATAATTAATTAATTAATTTATTTGAAGTTTCTGATGCATATAGCTAAAAATCCTAAAAACCAATTAAAGTCTGAAAAAAATGACTTGCTTTTGAAAATGGTCTCACTTTATATAAGGTGGCCTTAACTACTATGTACTTACATCAAAAAATAATTACAATGTACTTATTGTGTTCATACTGTATTGCAAAACACATCTTCTGCTATTGAGGGGGATACGGGTAAGGTTAGGGGCAGGTTTGGTGGTCTGGGTAGGTTTAAGGGTGGGTTAAGGTGTAAGGGATGGGTCAACAGTGTAATTATAAATGTAATTACAGAAATTAATTACAGATGTAATTACATATAGGTATTTTTAAAAATATAAGTACAATGTAAAAACATGTATGTACACAATAAGTGCATTGTACCAAATGATTAATTTAAATGTAAGAACATAGTAGTTAAGGCCACCTAATATAAAGTGGGACCTTGAAAATCAATGAGAACCTTTTCTCTGGCAGTTCCTAAAAAGCTACATGTTAAATACTGCTGAATGCAGCAACAAAGTGTAGTACAAAATGCCATGAAAAGCCCTAACAACACTTCATTATGTCAAGTCTGAAAGGACATTGTGAGCAGTGAATGAGTAAGTGCTCTTCAAGAAAGTCCAAAACACAGTTTAAAGATCTTGCAGAATCACTCCCTTGAGCGGCCAATTAGAATATGATGGATGAAAGAGCTAAATGAAAACAGCAAGCCTATTATTTTCAGCATAGCACAGATTGGAATGTCAGTGGTCTTATAGGCTCTTATAGAAACTTCAGTGTAGTTCAGCTCTTGATTAATGACTCAGGCCTGTCATGTAGCGAAAGGTTTTGAAATACCACTTCAATATACGTGTATGTGGAAAACAGTGATCCGAGCTCTCCCAGGAATCGGTGGGAAACACCTGAGCACATTTCCAACTGCAGCCAGCTGCTGCGGAAGTGCTACGATAGTAATTGTTTATTAGTTATTCTATTTAAACCCAATGTGTGTGAGTTAAACTTTTCCTCTTTAGTTGTTATTGGAAGACTTTACTCAAAACAAATAAAAAGGAACTGTTTAAAGCATTACTTGGGAAAAAATTGTGAATCCTTCCATGGAGGAGGATGATAACTGTAGTATTGTTTAGTGTGTTAATGTTCAAACGTGCCTGAGCAGGTCTAAGGTAGAAAATTGATGTCAGTGATATGTTGCTTTTCATGGAGTCGACATACTTTGAAGTTTGGTTCCACTTCACTAATGTTGTGCAATTTGACATAGAAAGCAATGGTGACAGTCTAATGTGCAATTATTCTTCATGATGGGCGTCAATACTGAAGCATCTCTCATGACTTCAAGGGATAGTTCACAAAAAATGAAAATTCTGCCATCGCACTCTTCAAACCTTTTGAAAAATGTCTGTTCTTTTCATACAAAGACAGTCACAGGGGTGCTGTGTTGTTTTGGTCCTCATGTACTTGTAGTGTACTTCAAAAAAAAAAGTTGAAAGATTGTTCAAAATATATTCTTCTGTTCCTCACAAAGGAACGAAAATCATACAGGTTGGGAAAAACATAAGGGTATGGAAGCCCATTTCTGCTACAGGATTAAAAAATTGCTACTTTTTTAGAATTGCAAGGTCTCATGAGAACTCGAAGGTGCAAGATATAAACTCAGAATTGTGAAAAAGGCAGAATTCTGAGTTTATTGATATACAGTTGTAATCTTGCAGTTTTAAGGAAAGAAGTCATAATTATGAGTTACAACTTTATATCTAATTGCGAGAAAACAATTCTGAATTGAGAAATAAAAATTCACAATTACCTTTTTTTTTTTTTTTTAAATTTACATTTACATTTACATTTATGCATTTAGCAGACGCTTTTATCCAAAGCGACTTACATTGCATTCAAGTTACATTTTTTTTTTTTTATCAGCTCTTGCTTTCCCTGGGAATCGAACCCATGATCTTGGCGTTGCTAGCGCCATGCTCTACCATTTGAGCTACAGGAAAGCTAAAGTTAAATCAGGCTTTCAAAAGAGGATGAGTAACTGATGACAGAATTGTAATTTTTGGATGAACTATTTCTTTAAGTTAATGTTTATGTATTAAATCCTTCAATTTGAAGAGCAAGAACACAGAATATTAGAATGTAATCTTTCTCAATTCTGTGTCTTTAATATACTGCACTAAATATGTGTCACGGGTCGTGGTTGTAGTAGGAGGCAAAGACGAAGGAGTAAACGTAAAAGGTTTTTAATTAACACTCGTAGACCATTCAAAATAACATTAATCTGAGACAAAGACTGAACAGAAACAGAAGGCTTATAAAGACCGGCAAACTAAGGAGCAAACTAGATACAACACAGGTGATCTGAATGAACGTGATTAACTAAAGATCCAAAAACAGAAAGCTTAAAGGGATAGTTAACTCAAAAATTCAAATTATGCCACTCAATCTCAAGCTGTCCTAGGTGTAGGCTATGATTTTCTTCTTTCAGACAAATACAATCGTAGTTAAATTAAAAAATGTCCTGGCTCTTCTTAGCTTTATAATGGCAGTGAATGGGGGTCGAGATTTTGGAGCAAAATAAAGTGTATCCATCCATCATAAAAAGTACTCCACATGGCTTCAGGGGGTTAATAAAGGCCCTCTGAAGTGAAGCGATGCGTTTGTGAAATAAAAAAATATCCATATTTACAACTTTACAAATGAATTTCTAGCTTGTGCTAACTGTCGTATGCATGTTCATGAGAGAGTGGTATTCCAGCAGATGGCGTGGGACGTATGCGTTGCGTAAGCTCCTGTGAGAAGTGACAAACGCGGAAATGCAGAGAGCAAAACAAAACACTAGTCATGAATTAGAAGTAAGAAACGAGGATTTGTAAAGAAAAATGTTGGAGGATTTTGATATAAGCCAAGAGGAGACTGGTTTTCCTTTGCTGTAAACAAAACTTCACTGTAAAAAGTGATAAGTTGACTTAACTTAAAAAAATTGAGGAAACCCGTTGCCTTAAAATTTATAATAAATAATAAATAATAATAATAATAAAAAAAAGTTAAGTGAACTTGACAATTCACTTAAATTATTATTTTTTAATTATCATTTACTTAAAAAAATTGAGGAAACCCGTTGCCTTAAAATTATTAAGTTAAGTCAACTTATCAATTTTTACAGTGTTGGTTCTTGTGAGACTAGCAAATTCTCACTGGTACACTGTAAAAAGTGATAAGTTGACTTAACTTAAAAAAATTGAGGAAACCCGTTGCCTTAAAATTATTAAGTAAATAATAATTAAGAAAAAAAAGTTACTTGACAGTTCACTTAACTTATTTTTTTAATTATCATTTACTTAAAAAAGGCAACGGGTTTCCTCAATTTTTTTTTAACTTAAGTCAACTTATCCCTTTTTGCAGTGTATGACAATTAGCGGAAGCTGGACATTAGGGTTTATAAACTTTTAAATATGGATATTTTTCTTACACGAATGCATCAGTTCACCTCAACCCCCCCCCCCCCCCCCCCCCCGAGCCCAGTGGAGTACTTTTTATGATGCATTTATTTTGCTTCAAAATTTCTACCTCCATTCACTGCCATTATAAAGCTTGGAAGAGCCAGGATATTTTTTTAAATATAATTATGATTGCATTCATCTAAAAGAAAAAAGTCATATACACCTAGGGGTAAAAACATGGGGTAATTTTCATTTTTTTATACATAATACATGCATTTATAATACTGATCAAAGGTTTTGGGGTCAGTTTTTGTTAAAAGAAATTAAGATTCTTCTTCAGTAATAAATGCATTAAATTGATTAAAATGACTTTTCTCTATTTCAAATATATGCTGTTTTTAAAATTGATAACAATTATAAATGTTTCTTGAGCACCAAATCATCATATTAGAATGAATTCAGAAGGATCATGTGACACTGAATACTGGGGTAATGCTAAAAAATGCAGCTTTGCATAACAGGAATAAAGTAAAACGTTCTTTTAAACTGTAATAATATTTCACAATATTACAGTTTTACTGTATTTTTAATCAAATAAATGCAGCCCTGTTGAATATAAGAGACTTCTTTTAAAAAAAACTGTACCTTCCCAAAACATTTTAACAGTAGTGTATATTATAAAGTTAAATAATTATTCTACAAATTCTTTGTTAAATGTATTGGTGTAGAACACTGGTTATATTTGAAGAGTTCAGATCTAAAAGTCTCTAAGTGCTGTCTGAAATTTTCATCTAAAATGAGCATTTTTATCAGGGTCCTACGTTTAGGTTCAGTAATTTTACTCGAATGGCAATATATAGGTCCTTTTCTATGCAAATAAAGTGAAATATAGGAGCCTGATAAAAATGCTAATTTTAGAAGAAAATTAGACGACACTATGTTTGCATCTGAACTCTTCTTTTGCATTTGACTTTTCTGGATAACTGCGTCTTGATGATGCAGGACATCACATTTATATGCACACGGGGACTAATGACAGCATGACTGTGATTTAATTCACATACAGCATCATATGTGCTTCACTTTCACAGGCCCATTATGTAATGGATGTTCCATTGACTCATTCTGTTGGCAGTCCAATGCACTTGTGATTTCTGGAATGGAAATCCCCATTTCAGCCCAGCAGAAAATATCATATGTATTTCTTCAGTCTGCAGGTCTATAATTCTATAACACACTGCACACTGGCTGTAATTAATATTTTATACTCAAACTCAGCTCTGTAACCTTTGAATTTAATTTTGTTACTCCAGATTATCTACAGCTGATGAAAATCAGTTAAAAGAGCTTTTATAACCATAAATAACCAATGTGCATATGCACACTAAAGTTAATTGAACAATGCCAAAAGCTTGAAAAAAACATCCGGCAGCAATTTAGACTTGAACAGACCATTTTACCTGAACGAATCAGAAGTGGAAAACACATTTACGATAACATCATTGCTGGAGCGCTTGAGAATTGGCTTGATCTCTGTTATAAATGAAACTCGTATAGAGCGCTGCAGTAAAATCTATCTGCACATCCCCCACTGCCCTCACTGTGAGCTTGAGCTGAACCAGCACAACATGACTACATACGTAAAAGTAGTACTATGTCCTAATAAAGCAAGGAAAAGAGAAGGAATGGACATATGACCATGCAAATCAGCTAATAGGACAGCTGAGTATCAGAAGTTATTTCAGGAGAACCTGTCTTCCACTATGTAAAGCTATATGATTTAGTTTCTGCTTAACAACCCAGTTTGAGTTGTCTTACATCATGCTGCTACAGTCTTTAGGAATGTATGTCACCAAGATGGATTACAAGCAGTCATGCATGAATATGTTATGTATGGTGTTTCAATCCAGGATTTGTGAAAATCATATGCTCAGAGAACTGGAATTTCCATAACAAGCCAGTGAAAATCAGATCAAACAGAAATCAAAGGAACCTTTTGGCAGTGAAGCTTAAATGGCAATCAAGCCTAACCAGTAACAGTCATTTGCTGTTGCAGAGTTGAATCAATTTGAGTAATTTCATTGCATTTTGTTGTTCCATGCATGTAAAACTAGTTTGGGTTATGTTTTGCATGTGTAAATGTTAATTTTTCATATTTAATGTTTAAAAATGTTAGCAGATATGATCAGCTGATTATTGTTCAATTTGATTTGACTAATGAACATTTATTTATGATAACAATAATACATTTTTTACATTTATATAGCGCCTGGGTACTCAAAGTGCTTTGCATGGAAGGGGGGGGGGGGTCTCCTCATCCACCACTTTATTTTAAGGACCTATTCTCACTATTAACTAGTTGCTTATTACTAGCATGCATATTACTGGCATGTTGGCTGTTTATTAGCATTTATAAACCACATATTGATGCCTTTTTCTGCATGACCATATTTTAGATCCCTTAATCCGACCCCATACCTAAATTTAACAACTAACTTATTAATAAGGAGCAAATTAGGAGTTTATTGAGGGAAAAGTCGTAGTTAATAGTGAATATGTGTTCCCTATTCTAAAGTGTTACCATATTTTTTTTATACATAATATAAAATTATTTAATTGTTATTTAGCCTAATAGATTTTTATTTGATGGAGATAAAGCTAAGGTCACTATGCTGCGTATAAGTTTTGTAGCATTTGGACCAATCAGACACACAATTTTTCATTAGATTAACAAATAATCACAGACCCCTCACCCAATACACATACTTGGTGCCAGTATGTCTGTGAATGACTCCAGGCTCCCAGTTACCATGGCAACCAGGACACCTCAGCCAGACCAGATAAACTTTATGACCTAATGGTATGTAAAGATCTCATCATCTTTGAACCTTAGGAAAGACATTATGCCATAAAAATGGATTCTAATTAATTTATAGAAAAACATTTCGTTGAATGAACACACATATCCTTCAGGTCATTGTGTGTATATTATTAATTTTCTTGTATATGTTCTTGTGTATTGTATACTGTTTTATGCATGCTTATGATAGATCCCTAGTTAACCACCTCACTTATACCATCTGTGGTCTCTATCAATTTGTCTTTGGTTGATCTAATTGAGAGTGTGTATTATATGTTGATACCTATGCAACATATTAGTCTTCTAAGAATCTTTACTAGTTTGTATATCAACTTCCGATCCAGTTACATATGCAAATTACCATGCTTGGAGTCAAAGAGTCGTAAACTTCCATTTAGAGTTTTCAAACTAAAACGGGGTCTGCAGTGTTTTCAAAAGTTTCCGTTTTCAAGAGTCGAAAATGCCAGAGTAATGTAAACGATAGGTGTAACCGTAGCAAAAGTTACACATTTTAAAACGAAAACGCACTAGTGCAAACGGGGCCTTAGAGTTGATATGAACTTATACGGAATGTTCGCTGGACGAACAGGTTAGTTGATGGCAATTTAATTCTGCTATAGTTACTACTTGCAACTGATATATATAATTGTAATTAATCATAAATAATTGTAATTATTTATATACATTTTTCTTTTGAGAAAACTTGAAACTAGAAAACTTGGTAACACTTTAGTATAGGGACCAATTCTCACTCTTAACTTTGCCTATTAGCATGCGTACTATTAACATATTGGCTGTGTATTAGTGCTTATAAAGCAAATATTCTGCATGACCATATTCTACATACCTAATCCTTCCCAATACCTGAACTTAACAACTACCTTACTGACTATTAATAAGCAGCAAATTAGGAGTTTATTGAGGCAAAAGTCATAGTTAATGGTTTTTTAATAGCAAGAATTGGACCTTAAAATAAAGTGTGACCAAAAACTTAAAGTTTAGAGTAAATGTTGATTTTTATTTTTTAATTCTCATAGAAACCATGCAAAGATGTATACTGTACCTAAGGGCAGTCAAATGATACCTTAGTAAATATTGTTTGAGTCTTAAAGGATTATGGCCTGAAAGGGATGTCAGTCATAGAGACAAGCCTATGGTGGACAGATCACAACATTTTCACTCTCTACGGCTTTCAGTTTTCAGCTGTTCCTCACAGTTTGGCCTTCCCAGCCTGTTGGGCCTTGTTTGAGTTGAGTTCAGGGGCCTTTGTGTTTACTGAACACTAAAGTATTCTGAGCATGAGCTGGCAGAAGAATCCATCTCTCATTCTTGGAGTCAGCAGCTCTTTGACTGCTTAGAATTACTTGAGCCTTAAAAAAATGCTTTCTCTTTTTCCCCACCTATATTTATTCTTACCTGCATTCTGACAATGTTAGTTTATGGTTATAGTGTAAAAATAAGACCTAAAAAGAATGTTGCTAGAATGTTAGGAATTGGTTCCCCCAACAAAAACAATGCTAATGTTAAAAATGTACAAAAAAAGTCTGTCTAAATCTTTTCAGGATTAATTTAAAGACAAAACTCTTCAAAGAAGCTTTCACTTCAAACAAATATGTATTAAATTATACAAGTTTCAACTAGTTGACCTCATTAACTAGTGGAACGAAGAACAGCAGGTTGATATAATACTCGTGTTAGCAAAGCGGATCTTGGTAAACTGCACAAAGCCACTGTGTTGCAGTCATGAATGAGGCTCAGTTTGCTGGAATGAGGAACAGTGGCCGTACCATAAAATTAGCTCAAATGAACAGTAAAGTTGTCACAATCAGACTTGCATTCTGCAGGTTAGGGTAGTTGGTAAATGGCAGCTGCTAACCATAAAAGTTAATACTTTGTCTCTCCCATGCGGGTCATGATCTTAACAGCCAGTGTTTGGTAGTGAGGTAATTGAGGATCAATGCTTTGGTTTTCACAGTGTAATCAGCTCCATGTGCTGCTACAGATATGTACTATGTTGGATTCAGTCCAAATACAAAGGCGCACAGTCCTGTTCTTTCAGTCACGGTCATGTGTAACATATGCATGAGAGTAAATGTGAAATGTGCATGTACAGTACGATGAGAGACAAATACTGAACCCTCTTATTAAATGTAATGGTTTCACTTTATTTTGATGGTCCCTTTAACACATTCTATTGACTATAAGTAATGTTGCACCTACATTTCTACTGACTCTCATTAGAGTGTTAGTAGTGTATTAGTTGACTGGTAGGGTTAGGGTTAGATTAAGTTGACACGTTCTTGCAAAGTTACTTATAGTCAGTAGAATATCTGTTGGGAGACCAACACAATAAGGAGTTAGTAGATATGAAGCAGGCAGTCTACTAATACTTTTATGAGAGTTTGTTGACATGTAGTTGCAACATTACTTAGTGTCAACAGAATGTTCAAAAGGGACCATCAAAATAAAGTGTTACCAATGTAATAAATAAATTAAAAAGCATAAAAATATAAAAGGGGCACACTTTATATTAGGTGGCCTTAACTACTATGTACTTACATCAAAAAATAAGTACAATGTACTTATTGTGTTCATATTGTATTGCAAAACACTTTTGCTGCTATTGAGGTGGGATATGGGTAAGGTTAGGGACAGGTTAAGTGGTCTGGGTAGGTTTATGTGTAATTATAAATGTAATTACAGAAATTAATTACAGATGTAAGTACATATAGGTATTTTTAAAAATATAAGTACAATGTAAAAACATGTACGTACACAATAAGTGCATTGTACTGAATGATTAATTTAAATGTAACTACATAGTAGTTAAGGCCACCTAATATAAAGTGGGACCAGGCATTCTACTAACAGTAAGTAACTTTGCAACTACATGTCAGCTAGCAGTCATTAGAGTATTAGTAGACTGTCTGCTTAATAACTTCTAACACTTTATTTTGATGGATCCACAACATACAACATACTGACTATAAGAAACTTTGCAAGTATATGTCAACTTATTCTACTAACCCTAAACCTACCCTACTGAGAGATAGTAGACATGTAGTTGACATGTAGTTAAAAAAAGTTACTTATAATTAGTAGAATGTCTAAAGTGGACTATCGAAATAAAGTGTAACCACATATTACAATTGCAATCTTTTTTTCTTTTTTTTTTTGGAGCAAATCTATTTGAAATTCCATAAGAAATTCTAAAATATGTTGAGCACAGAGCTCAGGTGTCTTTGCACAATAAAAACAGACAGGTACAGCTTCCCCCATTATAAGATACAAAGATGAGGTCATGTTGATATTATTTCCACAATGAGCACTTTGTTTTTGTTCTCTTTTGTTTAGGAGTTGATGTGCACTGAGGGTCTCCGGTGTGTCACTCTTCACACTGAAGCGTAACCAAACCGCTGAAGTCGGCACACAGTGATTGAAAAGAGAAGACAACCCCGAATCAGTATTTACAATAACTGTGTGCTAGCACCGTGGTTACAGACGAGGAGAAAGGCTTATTGTTTTGGCCCTGAGCAGGTGTGTTTTGCAGCTCAGCACTAAATGGTTTGTGTGACACATCTTGCATTCTGTTACTGGAGTGTTGCGGATTATCTGTGTTAGCGGCCATATAAAATTCTGATGGACAGGCCAATTGCTTTAGAATTATGCTTCACATTGTGTCTACACTGGACGTGACAAGAGGCTGTCTACACAACTAGACGCAACAAAGCGACCATTGCAAATCATTTGAACTTTGTGTCAGTATGTCATTAATAGAACTCGTGGTATTATTGATACGCAAAAATGGACTTTGGCATATATATGATACGAACGTGTTTGGCGTGCATATAAAATGCAGTTTTCGCATGCATATGATATCAAATTTGTTGGCCTGCATATGATACGCAGTTTTCGCGTACATATGATCTATCCCATCTACCCCACAACCCTAATCCTACCCATTGTGTAGCATATACACGCCAAAGTCAATTTTTGCAAATCAGTACCACGAGTTTTCATATTTATTTGGCGTACAATTTATACGCACTTTCATGAGATCGGGTTGTTATTCACAACATCACTGATTATAATGGGTTCTATATTATATTTTTTCATGTCCGGTGTTATAATTTACATGAAGTAAAAACGTTCTGTCATTCTGTTGTTCTTTCTATGGTTCTATCTACCTTTCTATATTTCTGCCTATCGTTCTGTTGTTCTATCGTTCTATCTATGGTTCTAACTAGCCTACATACAGCATCAGGCACATAAACATTTTTATAACTCATTCCAAGCAGTGCTGGCAACAGTTTCTTGAGTGGTTGGAATGAGTGATTACAGTTCATCTTAGGCATGTAGTGACCAGGTAAGAGCCAGCAGTGCTAACAGACACATGACAAATGTACAGCTTAATGACCATTTTACATCCAGCATGTCAGATTTTATGTCTTACACACAATATTAATTTATTTGAATATTATTGCCAAGTTTTGAACCAGAAACAGCTGCATACTGTTTATATTGTGCATGCATGCTATTCCAGTTGGCATCTCGAAAATGCACATGTACAGTATATATGTAGAACAAATCAGGCAAGAATGAACATAACCAAAAACAGACAATGATTTCGGAAGTAACGCCCTGAAGTTTGCAGTGAGTATATACACTCAATATATAGAGGAATGAGAAACAGGTGATTGTAATTAACTGCTCGGTTTGGAGGTCCAGCGAGAGGTTCCTTTGGTGGGGAGCTGTATGAGTAGCAGGTCTGAATGTGACAGGTTCTCCTCTATGAGTGGCTCCTGATGCTGAACTCGTGTATCTCCTGGGTCTTCCTCTTGGTTTAGCAGTTGTAGTAGATTGTTGAATGGCTCTGGAACAAATAGGATTACCATCAGCAGCTGTGACCTGAAAAGGCTGAAGTAAAGGAGTTGTGGAAATGTGAAGCTGTTGAAACCTGGTCAGTGTCAGTGGAATTTCTGGCTGCTCTTGAGTTTCTTCGTGCTGCAGTGTTACACTTTTGAAAGAAACACAAAAATGAAAGTTTGCTGAAAATTCACTCACCCCCAAGATGTAGACGAGTTTGTTTCTTCATCAGAAATTTAGCATTACATCACTTGCTCACCAGTGGATCCTGTGCAGTGAATGGGTGCCATCAGAATGAGAGTCCAAACAGCTGATAAAAACATCACAAATGATGTTAATACATCATTAAGACATTTTTAACTTGTGACGAGTCCTCTATCCATCACATTGCTTTCTCCAGTGAAAATGCCATCTCATCTGAACTAGGAGAGAAATATGTACAGAACAAGCACTGTTTAAATCGATATGATAGCCAGACAAACATTTGTAGATGAGAGATGTTTTAAGAAAGGCGAGTACTTGTCTGGAAAATTGAAGAACCATTGTCATAGACAATATTTACTTTAGAGAAAATTAATCTAATCTGAGACCATTGTTGTGTAGCTCTTTGTGCCATGTATTAGTGCAACTATAAAAGATACTGTCTTTGCTTCATTTGGAAACAAAGCTGGAAATGGTTGGCTGTTGTGTTGTTGCCAGAGGACATTTCAATTAGACAAACGCAGTGTGTTTTCTCTGAATCATTGCTTGATCCATTTTTGGTCAAAGTCTTCGATCTTACTCTGATGAAAACCGAGGATCCACACGCAGAGATTTATTTACAGTTAATCTAAACAAAATCCAGAATCCAGCACACATAAGTAGTATAAACCACACAAGAACCAGAATAAACAAAACAGACAGTGACAAGGAAATAACTTGTTCAGAATTACAGTTAGAGAGTTTGCTGCACTATTTTAATACTAGTTTTTAAAAGTGTGAAAACATCTAAATGAGTAATACACATAATTTAATTAACCATGTACACACAGGCAATTCTTCTTAGATTCTTATCTCAGGTTTCCATTCCAAAGACTTCCTGACCTATTCTTCAGAAGTTAGTGTTAGTTCTTGGAAAACCTAGTTCTGAAATTATCTTAAAAAAGAAAAACAACCAAGTTTCCACATATATGAAAGAGCCAAGTTTCCACAAACAAACATGTGACCATTCCTGGTATCTTTGTTAAAATGAAAAATATTTTGATAATGCTAAATGTCAAACTGAGTTATTTTCATGGATCATAATTAAACTATTATTGATCCATAATTCTATAAGAATGCAACAAGATTAATGCTAAAAGAATGAATTAGTAGTTTGTCATTTGTTCATGGTGTTGACTGTGTTTAACTATTTATGATGTTTACTTCATCTGTAAAATTCATCTGGCCAAATTCAGAGGAATGTCAGCAGAATGCCATCATGGAGGTCTGTCTGTTTCCTCGGAGCACCGGACTGAAATGAGAAGTGCAGTAAGGAGCACAGATGGATATCCCACAGACAAGATTTGTGTTTCTCTTGAAGCGATTAGTCTTTTATCCCTGTTGATGCATTACGAGCAGCTGAACTCCGTAGTTTCATAATGGTAATATAAGCTGAAGGTTTGCATGCAGCAGTCAAATCACAACAGCGAGATTTACAGTGAGCCATTTACCTCAATCTGTCTTAAAAAGTCTTTAAACTGAGGCGGTATAACTGTTGTTTCAGTACTTAAAGAGAAACACATATATTTAGTTTTAAATATGCAAGATTGTTTGTCTTGTCATGTATACTGTGGTATGAAAAGTAGTATTAAACGAGGGTCAGAAGGACATGTAGATGCTTTCAGAGCAAAGTCTTAAAGGAAGAGTTCACCCAAATATGATAATTTAGTGAAAATTTTATCAGGCCATCCAAGATGTAGATGAGTTTGTTTCTTCATCAGAACATATTTGGGCAAATTTAGCATTTCATCTCTTCCTCACCAACGGATCATCTGCAGTGAATGGGTGCCGGCAGAATAAGAGTCCAAACTGCTGATAAACACATCACAATAATCCACAAGTAATCCACACGACTCCAGTCCATCAATTAACATCTTGTGAATTAAAAAGCTGTGTTTGTAGGATCCATCTATATCTTGGATGGCCTGAGTGAGTAAATTTTCAACAAATTGTCATTTTTGGCCAAAAAATACAAACTGTCATCATTTATTCACCCTCATGTTATTCCAAACCTGGACAATTTTAAAAAGGAGAAACTTTGAAGAATGTGCTGGCTGCTCTTCTCCATCCAGTTATAATCAGTGTGAACGGAGGCCAGATTTACGAAAATAGTCTTAAGAAAAAATCTTCTTAAGATGAATTGCAAAGAAAATGGCAAGAATGGTTCTAAGTGCAGTTCTTGAAAAATTCTTAAAGGAACACTCCACTTTTTTTGGAAATAGGCTCATTCTCCAACTCCCCCAGAGTTAATAAGTTGAGTTTTACCTTTTTTGAATCCATTCAGCCGATCTCCAGGTCTGGCGATAGCACTTTTAGCATAGCTTAGCATAGATCATTGAATCCGATTAGACCAGTAGCATCGCGTTCAAAAATGACCAAAGAGTTTCGATAGGTTTCCTATTTAAAACTCGACTCTTCTGTAGTTATATCGTGTACTAAGATCGGCGGAAAATGAAGAGTTGCGATTTTCTAGGCTGATATGATTAAGAACTATACTCTCATTCCAGCGTAATAATCAAGAAACTTTGCTGCCGTGAAATGGCCGCGGCAGGCGCAGTGATATTACGCAGCGCCTGAAAGTAGTCCCCAGCTAGGTAACTAGTTATAATAATTCCAAGTCTCCTGAAGCCCTGCAGTAACTTAGTGTGATGAAAAGATTGAAATTAAGTCTTTATTTTCTTGGAAATCTTGGAGTAATTAAATGTCATATTGCTCAGGAGGCCACCAAAATAGAAATGTAGTGAAATCTGTTTTTCCCATGTCCGTCTGTTCAAACAGACACTGTTTGTTAGATGTTCCCTCAAATACTTGGCCCATGAGTGCTTTAGACTGATGAGTTGAGACAGCTGATATATGTGTGGTGTTAGATGCTGATTTCCCTTGGCTGAAATCCATCTAGGAGAACATGGGATTTCAGACAGTGCAAATGCTGGAAAACAAGAATCCATCATTTAGACATCAAAAATCCTCTTGGAAGATAAGAAGATATTGGCTCGGCCTAGTGGTGTTGAAAACACACCCATACAGCTGAAAATAAAGGGTATAGTTGTGGCCTTCATGTTTAGTATTAAAGGGGCTTGTGTATGGATTCGGACCACTGGGGTGACTAATTATCCTATTACTGAGCATGACCATCCAGGTCTCAAGTGTTCTGTATTACCGACACATGCAGGAAATTCAAGAACTGTTGGAATGACTTCTCTGAACTGGCATGTTTTGATCTGAATGCCTTTTAAATTTGTTTAGCATTGCATAATCCTTTAACTACCATTATAATGACAAAATATAAAGTGTTTATATGATATTAGCTGATCTGTCTCAGTGAAAAGGCACAGCTGGTAAGCCAGTGATGGAGAGAAGTTGTGATTTGTGATCTGAGAATGTTGGCCTATGTGAAAAAGAAGTGTGTTCAATTGTATTGAATGTGCACTTGCAGTATACTTCAAATAGTGTATTTTTTTTTTTTTATAAAACTGTACTTGAGATAATATAATATTAAATAAAATAAAAGACTACTTTAGTGTACTTAAAGAGGGTACACTTCTATGAATGTATTTCAAAACATAATTCACTTTGTAATAATGTCAAATAAAAAAGCTTAACTCTAAAGTACTTTTTTAATCATTACTTGTATGTTTTAATTATATTCTGTCATGCTTTACAGAAGTGCACTTATTTTGACATGTTGACTAAAATACTAAAGCACATGGAAAGTACTTGATTACAATTTTAACTAGTGTGTTATTCAATATTACACTTAAAGTTAATATATATATATATATATATATATATATATATATATATATATATATATATATATTTAATATATTTTAATATATATTTTAAATGTACTAAATTACAACTTCATAATTTCAAATCTGTAATTGCAAATATAATCTGTAATTAAATAAAAATAATAATAAAAAATAAAAACAAAATAAGTCTGTATCTTAGAACTGCGTAAAAAAGTCAGAATTGTGAGTCATGGTTGATTTCAAATCAAATTGCATCCATATGTGTTTTTTTTCCCTTCACATACTGCAGAAGCTTGACTCAGTTCTGAGAATAAAAGTCAGAATTGTGAAATGTAGACTTACAAATGCAAGAAAAAAGTCAGAATTGTGAGGAAAAGGCATTACCCTTTTTAATTTTTTTAATTTTATTTTGTGGCAGAAACAAGTTTCAATAGAAATGACATTAAAATACTGTGTATTTTGATTACCATGTATGTTTGTTAGTATATTTTTGCAGTAGACTTTAACCATAATTCAAAGTAAAAAAAAAAATGAAATAAAAAAATATAAAAATATGAAATTACATATAAAGATGTACTTAAGTCCTATTTAAGTGGGCCAAAAAAGTACTCCAAAGTTCAGCTAATACATTTTCGTTTATTGTTAATACACTAACATGCAGTCGAGTGTCCAAAAACATTACATTCAGTTTACACTTTATATTTTCATAACAAGTACTCTTTTACTTCTTTTTCACAAGGAAGAAGAACATATTTTAACTAGATAAATGAATTTCATGGTTGTTTGTAAACAGAAACCACTTTGTTTTTAATTTTTGTAGGTCAACATGGTAAAAGATTGCTGGGAATGTAATAGGTGTGTTCTGAATCCTGACCGGGATTCAACTCACAGGGATTGTAATAATGTATTTGGGCGTACTTGACTACATAAATGTGCTGGGAATGTGGTGGGAGTACATTGTAAGTCAATGAAAGAAATTTGAAACAAATGTTCATTTCTACCAACTTAAAAGCATTGGAGTTATGGCTAAATCTTACTGTATATTAGATAATTCCTGAATAGTCTTTTAATGACAATGCTTTGAAGTTTTTGCACGTGAGACGCTCTCATGCCAGCATAACATATCTGTTTTTTGTCTGACATAAAACTGCTAATAGTTTTTGTGCTAACATTGATGCATAGCCCAAATCATTGCCATGATTAAGTCTTCCCTGAAACCACACACACCTTCTGAAACACATGCCATATTGGTTTCTTTGGTGTGGATGGCTTGTTAAATTTTATTTCTCCCATGGGGTACTGAATAATACAAGTCACCTCCATCAGAGAAACCTGCTGCAGCAAAGGCAACTTTGTGGAGCTGATGTAGTTAAGCTGTTGTGCAAGAGCTATGATTTGAGCAGGAAACTGTCTCTAGGCTTCAGGACATGCAATACCTCATGTGCTGACAGACAATTGATTGAGAACACTGACAAAACACTGACGGCTTTGACAAGACATACCTGACCCAGGTGTAAGATTTTAACCTCCATAAACTGCAAATAAACCCACACTGTAAAAAAAGATTCCGTCATTTTTCCAAAATAATTTTGGCAGCTGTGGTTGGCAGAATAATTTTATAAAAAATACAGAAAAACATTAAACATATTTACAGAAGAAACTGTAAATTTTACAGTATAAAACTCTAATTTACAAACAAGAAAATTTGAATGAATAACACACACTACTACTAAAATCTGTTTTGTACCTTTAACATATCCTAAAAAACATCTTAGTAATGCAGGTGGTAAAAGAGAAAGCTTCATGAAGAATCAAGGTGCTTCACAAGCTGAAGTATATACTAATATACAGAAGGTGAACAGTCATTCACACAAACACAAAACACCATCATTCTAACACACATGACGCTAAAATAATGCAATAAACGTTTATTAAACAACAGATGATGTAACATAAAACCCTAATGTACATAACTGATTAAAACTATTAAGAAGCAAAACATGGAGTGTCGTGCAGGGAATTCTGGGAACATCATTTTACAGTGTTTGACTGTAAATTACATGATTTGTACTTTAAGTCGATCAAGTACTTGAACGACACTAAATAAAGGGGGAAAATCATAAATTTAGAGATAAAGGCTATATTGAGAGAGGCATTATGCAGAAATAAGGACAATGTTACTTTTTATAGGACAATGTTTGTACTTAGGCACATACTGTAATTTGTTGTTGGAAATAGTAATGTACCGTAATCAAAACCGATGCCGTAATCAAAACCGATTTACAGAAAATGTAACCCTGGAACTCTCTTTGCTGAAAGGCACATAAATGGCTTATGGCTTATGGTAACAAATAAGAAACATGGCTGTACTTAACAGTCGTACATAATTAGTTTGTACATACAGACAAGTGAGGGTAATAACGGTCACTTACAGGTAGTTCCCGTACATGGTAACTAATTAGATACTTTACTGTACTTACTAATGTATATACATGGTAATGTAGTACTTGCGGACAAGTGGGTACCTAATAAAAAGGACTGTTTTTCAATTGCTTGTGTAGGACTGTTAATGCTAAATTGCTCTCCACAACAGTGCTTACAAAGTTTGAAGAACTGGTAATTACTGTGTAATGTTTATGTAAAATGGTGCACTTTATTTTACAGTCCTATTTCCATACTTACTATGTACGTACTGGTGTGTGTACCTATTAGTTAATGTACAGAATAAGTTATACGGTACTCAAGTTGGGGGGTATAAACATGGACCAAGGTACTTATTGAGTAATTGATGGTAGGTGCCACTGCAGTTAACCTGTCTTATCTTTAACAACACTGATTCTCTTAACTAATTGGTCCAATAGGGATTTTTGATGATGTACATTCCAAATAATTATGTGTAGACAGATTTTCAGACTTGCAACTCCTGATTGTCGTGTGTCAAAATCCCTATTTAAAAGGACTGTGCCTGCTAAGTATTAACACAGCTGCCATGTTCCCAACCAACTTCCAAAGTTCCAAACTGCAATGGCACCTTAATAAGTTGAGTTTTACCGTTTTTGAATCCATTCAGCCGATCTCCGGGTCTGGCGATAGCACTTTTAGCATAGCTTAGCATAGATCATTGAATTCGATTAGACCAGTAGCATCGCATTCAAAAATGACCAAAGAGTTTAGATAGTTTTCCTATTTAAAACTCGACTCTTCTGTAGTTATATCGTGTACTAAGACCGGCGGAAAATGAGAAGTTGCGATTTTCTAGTCCTATTTGGCTAGGAACTATACTCTCATTCCGACGTAATAATCAAGGAACTTTGCTGCCGTGACATGGCCGCAGCAGGCGCAGTGATATTACGCAGCGCCTGAAAGTAGTCCCCAGCTATATTATAACTAGTTACCTAGCTGGGGACTACTTTCAGGCGCTGCGTAATATCACTGAGCCATGGTACGGCAGCAAAGTTCCTTGATTATTACGCCGGAATGAGAGTATAGTTCTTAATCATATCAGCCTAGAAAATCGCAACTTTTCATTTTCTGCCGGTCTTAGTACACGATATAACTACAGAAGAGTCAAGTTTTAAATAGGACAAATATCGAAACTCTTTGGCCATTTTTGAACGCGATGCTACTGGTCTAATCGGATTCGATGATCTATGCTAAGCTATGCTAAAAGTGCTATCGCCAGACCCGGAGATCGGCTGAATGGATTCAAAAACGGTAAAACTCAACTTATTAACTCTGGGGGAGTTGGAGAATGAACCTATTTCCAAAAAAAAGTGGAGTGTTCCTTTAAAGGAGACCATTGTGAGAGTGTTAGAGTTTTTGTCTCAGGAGACAAGTTGGAGAAGCAGGAGAGTCAAGCAAAAGTTTCCATTCAGTCTTAAGGTAACCTAATTTCTGTCTAGGAGATATACTTGACATGTTAAAGAGATCTCTTTTATTTTATTTTTCTTCCCTCTGGTTAGCTTCAATGTCATTTATCCACACCATTTCAATCAAAGACAAAACATGCATGCATTGTCATATTTTGGACAGTGTTTTATTGCACAATGATTTAACAGAGGAAACCATAACCTATATTTACATACATGCAAGAATGGGCTGTACAAGGCAAGGCAAGGCAAGTTTATTTCTATAGCACATTTCATACACAGTGGTAATTCAAAGTGCTTTACATAAAAGGAAGTGAAATAGTGATTAAAAAAATAATAATCACATGAGCATATCTACAATGTATTTAGGTCCTAGGCCATTGAGTGATTTATAAACGAGTAAGAGTACTTCACAATCAATCCTGTATTATACCACTTGTATGATACCTGTATTATACCACTTAGACGGAGTAAGTTTAGTCAGTCCGCATTTTCTGTTAAAGCTGCACAAGAATGGAACACTATTCCGACAATCATAAGAGATCTAGATACATATAAGGTATTCAGGCTTCAGTTAAAGAAATGGTTGATTAATACTCAGTTATGTAAACATTAGAATTATATATTAGTGGCTGTTCTTTTTATTTTGGATTGTGTTATGTATTTGTTTTTGTTATTACATTCTATTGATTATTCTTATTAATATATTGTTTTATGGATTGTGCTATGTAATTCTTAAATGTTAAATTGTCAACTATGTATTCTAATCACATCTTTTTAGGGTGACTTGTAACATTTGTTCAGGGACTACAGATGAAAAATAGCCTTTGGCTAATTCTGGTACATTTACAGAAATGTTTTATTAATGTACAATGTCCCTGTTAACTAAACAAAAAAAATAAATAAATAAAATAAAATAAAATAAATAAATAAAAAAATCCTAAATGTAACTGGAAGCCAGTGTAAGGACCTGAGGACTGGTGTGATATGCTCAGATTTTCTGGTTCTAGTCAGAATTCTGGCAGCAGCGTTCTGGATGAGCTGCAGCTGTCTAATGGTCTTCTTTGGAGAGGAGACCATTACAATAATCCACCCTGCTGGTGATAAATGCATGAACAAGTTTCTCCAAGTCTTGACTGGAAAAAAAACATCTAATTCTTGCAATGTTTTTGAGATGAAAGTATGCTGATTTAGTTACTGCTTTGACATGACTACTAAAACTAAGGTCTCTCTCCAGAATCACCCCAAGATTTTTGACTTGATTTTTAGTTGTTTGACCTCTAGAGTCAAGGTATGCATTCACCTTGAGAACTTCATCTTTGTTTCCAAATGCAATGACTTCAGTTTTCTCCTTGTTTAACTGAAGAAAGTTCTGGCACATCCAACTGTTAATTTCATTATGCATTGGCAGAGGGAGACAATGGGGCTGTGGTCATTTGGAGATAAGGCTAGGTAAATCTGGGTATCATCAGCATAGCTGTGGTAGGCAGTTTGGTTCTTTTTCATTATTTGACTTAGTGGGAGCATACCGGCTAAACAAGAGGGGTGCAAGAACTGAGCCTACAAAACAAAATTTTAATGCTAAACAAAGCAATAAAATAAAATAAAAATAATATAAAATAAAATAAAAAACTAATGTTACATTTGTTAATAATAATAATAATAATAATAATAATAATAAAGGTATTGCGCCTATACTAAACATCTTGCACATGTAAGTCCTTTTACAATGCTTGACATTGAAGATAAATTTAAACATTTAAACTAACCCTTGATATTCTGAAATGTTTAATGCTATTTAAATGATAGTTTTAGTATTTACAATATTAGTAAATGTTTCTTTCTTTATTTCATTCATTCTTTCTTTCTTTCTTTTTATTTGACAAAAAAAGTATAGTGAATGCACTCAATTCGTCAAGGATAACACAATAAAGTTTAAAATAAACTTGTTTCCATTGTGGTCCTCGATGTAAAGCACAAACTCCACTCCTGGTAACAGGAACACTGGCACTGCATTATAAATACAACAATTACAATAAAATTCCACATTTACAAAAATTTACAGCCACAAATAACCACGTACGTAATACAAATTCATCAACAAAACAACCTACTTAAGAGCCAATTTTTAGCTTTTAAACTAAAACTAACCATATTCGAAATACCTTTAATATCCAGGAAACTTATTCCAGAAAAGTGCCCCAGAATATCTAAAAGACCTATGACCAGTTTTAAAACGACATAATCTAATATCCATAAGACTTTGCCTAGTTTTATAGCAATGTTGCTCATTCACCCTAGAAAAAGTGCATTAAAATATGAATTTTAATGCACTCTATTATTGATAATCTAATGTACCATATTTAATTGAATATGTTCTAGTCTGCTTTCTATAGGTAACCAATCAAGACACTTAAAATGGAAAACCTCCACATGTGTAAAACAACTAAACCCTGAAACTGACCTTATCAATTTATTCTGAGATTTTTGTAATTTATCCAACCAACCACGAGACAAGTCAGACATCCAAAAAATACATGCATATTCGAAATGACACGACACTAAACTTGATGCAAGTAATTTTATATTCTGTTTATCAAGAAAATTAACATGTCTGGCAAGAAGTTTTGTTCTAGCATTAACCTTACCCAGGACTTTCATGGCCATACTTACACCACTTAAATCATTGTCAAGGACATTGGCATTGTCAAGTTTAATGTTTCTCCTAAAATAAAACTGAAGACATCTTAAGACAAAGCTGATATCTCAATGAGACATATAAGAGAATCACCCCTTAGTATCCTGAGCGTAGAGTAACCTCTATCAGAGCTCTAGTCTTCCCAAGCTAAAGGTACTGTCCTGCTCCTGTCTCTCCTCCTACTGTCCTGACCAATAAAGGTGAAAAACCCCATTGCAATAAAACAAGCAACCTCTGAGCAGTAAAACATTTTTATAACGGAGTCTTGCAAGAGATTACAACAAGACAATAAAGAGATCTCCCATGTTTCTCACACGTTTCTCTACCATTGTCATTTTGGAATCCTTTCTTTCAGAACTTCCTCATGTCTCAGTTGTGTCTTCTTTTATTTCTCCTAAGGATTTTTAGGAGAAGCATCTGAGACACTGTTGAGACTAAAATGAGAAATACATGAGAATCACAAATCTCCTGAGGTTAGAAAGAGCAACCACTGAGTAATAAAGTATTCCTATAATGGAGTCTTGATAGAGATTGCAGCAAGACAATAAAGAGATATTCTATTTCTTCCACCACATTCTCAGTTTTGACACTTTTTTTCTCAAATATTTCTCATGCCTCATTTATGTCTACTTCTATTTCTCCTAAGGAATTTTAGGAGAAACTTCTGAAATGCTGTTGTCATGTTAAGTAATGGCCAAAACGTATGAAAGGTTTTCCGTCTTTAGTTAAAAATGTTTCTCAGTCATTTTGAAGGCAGGTATGTGAGGACTCTAGGAATCTATATTTTATTCTGTAATTATTTAAAAACTTTAGCTCATGTCACTTATTTGTAAGTTCTGCATGTTCAGCATGCCCTCCATGTTTTCACATATAATATGCTTTAAATGTGTTCTTTGGGTTAAAAGGTGTAAAGACGACCACGTGCTGTCTGAAATTTAACACATCACTAATTAAGAATATTTTCCCATACTCTGTAGAGCCATCTGGCTTCATTCACAGAACATGGGCACTATGGGAAGGGGGCATTATCAAACAGCAGGAGAGATCAGTTCACTGGATTCCTCCTTAATAAGGCGTCTCTCAACCATATTGTTAAAATCAGTTGAAGGGTGAAAGCCACATGATTTCATTACTCCCATCCAGTCATGGCAGAGCAAGTGTCTGGTAAATTGGCTCCTCTGCCAACATTGATTGTGGTTCACTACCGCCTTTACACAGCACACTTATCAGAGCCTGTGTCTGCACAGCATGCGAGGAGAGGGGGTAATCGGGCCCTTGTCAACTTGCCATGCACACACAGCAAATAAAGACTTAACCCTTGCTGTTCTTCCCTGTGTGATTAGAATCAATCTAGCAGGCCTGAGCATTGAGGAACTGTGTCTGTATTTCAATGCAATTGTTCCCTTGATTATCTACTAGTGAATGTAGAGGCCATTCATTATGTAATTTTGCATGTAATTTAATGCACATGTGAGTTAATATCGTATTTTGACGAAGAACTACTGCTGTCAGCTTGAAAAAGGCCAAGCATCAGTGGAGACAGTCCAAGGGATCAAAGCTTTGGCATTGATTGTGGATTCCTGGCATCCACTGGTTCCATCTTCTTAAGATAACAAAAGGCAGTTTTGTTTTGTAAGGGCAAGAAAGAGCGGCTGGCCGGAGAAGCAGCCATGGTTCACATCTTCAGCTCATTGCTGGAAGATCCCTCTTGACGTTTAAAATTATATCTCAAACCTCCCTTAGTTCAGGCTAATCAAAATATTGTATTTCTTGCACACTAGAATATTCTCAAATAATAAAAAAAAGAGATAAGGTAAAGTCTGTTTTACAGACTATACAAAGGTTTTATTATGTTTCGATGTCCAGACTCTTACTTCAAAGCCCTTGTGAAAAAGAAGTACCCTTTAGTAAACTTTTAAAAAGAAAACTTATTATGGAGATTTAAAAAAAGAATATACATAAGTCCAAACAGAATGTTTTCGGATAATTAAAGTAATTACTTTATATGATTACTTTATGAACATTTAAATTTAGGCTTTTATTTACATCTGAATAATGACTGATGCATGCATAGAGTGCATTAAATATGAAGAACCTCATAGGTTTCATTAAAAATATCAGTAGCACTTTATTTTAGAATCCTGTTCCCCATGTACATACTATGTACTTATTGAAGTAGTTACAATAACTGGGTAATATCTAGGTACTAACCCTGAACCTACCCCTAAACCTAACCCTACCCCATGTTGTTACCTTATATTACCAGTACTTTCGCAGGTATGTACGTACACTTGAAGTACATTATAAGTACATGTAAGTACACGTTCTGTAAAATAAAGTGCAACCAAAATATCTTGTGTTTTGAATATTAAGCAATGTCTTATGGATTTGGAACGATAATCAGAATTTTCATTTTTGTGTCAACTGTTACTTTAATTCCATGTTAATTGCAATAAAAAAAAAAATTGAAAAAATTAAATACGGCCAAGTATGGTGACCCATACTCGGAATTTGTGCATTTAACCCATCCAAAGTGCACACACACACAGCAGTGGGCAGCCATTTATGCTGCAGCACCCGGGGAGCAGTTGGGGGTTCGGTGCCTTGCTCAAGGGTACCTCAGTCATGGTACAATCCCTGCCGGACCTGAGACTCGAACTTGCAACATTTGGATTATGAGTCCAACTTGATAACCGTTAGGCCACGACTTCCCCTAATTTAAGTTAAATTAAAATGTAATTAAATAAAAAAAACATTATAGTTAAAAGCATGACAAAAGAGTATTTAAACAATGTTTTAAAGTAAAGCCTTTAATTTGACATTATTACAAGTTTACTTTTTTAAAAAATGGACTTAAGAAACACAGCCATGAAAGTCTACTCTCTTTAAATACACTTAAGTGGCCTTTTAATATTATATACTGAGAAAAAAAAAAAAAAAAACTTTTAAGATTTGTACACTACAAGTGCACATTCAAAACAACTGAACACTTTTTTTTTCACATGGGAGCCCATAGAAACACGGATAAACAGTCATTTTGCATTGGATGATTTTTTTCTCTGCTCATTAAAAGAAGGGGGAAGAGAACGTCACACGATTCTACATAAAGGTTACGTCAGTATTTTATGGAAACATCTTTTATCCTGGGATCTCCAGCTTTAGGCTACCTCACTATTTCTGTTTAAACATTCAATATATCATCTATTTCCCTTTATATCCTTCTCCATCGCAACAGTAAATTTGGTTGTCAACAACACGTGCCATTTACTTCAAACTCAGCCTGGGCAAATGATGATGGCTGCACAATGTCAAAATCTGAGGCTATTTCTGTGTTGATGATCAGGGAGTGGCTGTGATCTCACCAGTTCCAGTTCTCTGTACCTTACTCTGATGTCTCTAAAGTTTCTCACACATTAGGCACAACCCTTATTTTGGTGTGCATTATAACTTTTCACTATGGCAACTTGAATCTGCAGTAACCCTGGAAAATTCCCAGTTATACCCACTAACTAATGCAGAGGGTGAGGTCGATGCGGGGTTCTTTCCAAATAAAAAGTATTTGAAGTTCCTTGTGATGGAATATTGAAGAATATTGTAGAATAGCCTATTTGCACATTCTGACTGACATTTTATAATAAAGACTTTGTGGTAACACTTTACAATAAGTTGTCATTCGTTAACATTACTTAATGTATTAATTAACATGAACAAACAATGAACACTACATTTATTACACTCTTTATTAATCTTTGTTAATGTCATTGTTTGTTCATGTTGGTTCACAGTGCATTAACTAATGTTGACAAACAACTTGTGATTTTAATAATGCATTAGTAAATGCTGACATTAACATTAACTAAGATTAATAAATGTTGTAGAAGCAGGGCCGTAGCTAGAGGATTGGGGGCCTCCTGAAAAAATATTGATGTGGGCCCCCCCCCCCCACACACATATCATATACTGTACAATATACAATCAATCAATATCAATCAATAATAATTTATTCCGGTCATCACAGACAACTTATCACAAAGTAAATAAAAATACATAGTTACCGAAAAAGGTGTAGGCAGAAGCCTTGCTTATTATGCCTACCCTTTATACATAATTAACTAAATAGGCGACACTTTTCACTAAGTTAAATAATACAAAGTAAACAATATTACAAAAACATTTCCCAAAAATATACAAACATAATTCACAACTAACATAACATAAATACACACTCCAACTATTACTTAGATTCTTTAACAGTACAACCACAAATTGTTAATACTAAGTCATATAATTATTAATAATCTTATTTTTATACATTTTCTTAAATTGACAAAGTGACTTACATACTTTTAGTTCCTTATCACATTTATTCCATAAATTTACCCCTATAACAGATAAGCTCCTATTTTTTACATTGGTTCTTGCCCTTACTTTCTTAAACATATACAATCCTCTTAAATTATACTGACTTTCTCTTATTTTGAACAGCCTCTGAATACAATTTGGAAGTAAATTATTATAAACTTTATACATTAACTGTAAAGTATATAATTGAACTAAATCTACAAATTTTAATGCATATAAATCAATAAACAATTTATTTGTTGGTTCGTAATAATCAACCCTTTTAACAATTCTAATAACATTCTTTTGCAACATATGTATTGATTTTAAATTGGATTTATAAGTGTGACCCCACACCTCCACACAGTAAATAATGTATGGAACTATGAGCGCACAGTACAATATATATAAAGTTTTTTCATTCAAAATATGCTTTGTTCTATTTAATATTGCAATAGATTTGGACATCTTTGTTTTTACATAATTAATGTGTGATTTCCAACATAA
Source organism: Acrossocheilus fasciatus (assembly GCA_036784905.1). Classification (NCBI taxonomy): domain Eukaryota; kingdom Metazoa; phylum Chordata; class Actinopteri; order Cypriniformes; family Cyprinidae; genus Acrossocheilus; species Acrossocheilus fasciatus. Next base: position 12,118,990 of record CM071952.1, read on the forward strand.
TTTATGATCGATTATAACACCCAAAAATTTATTTTCATACACTCTTTCTATTTCCTCGTTATCAATCATTAATTTCACTTTGTTGTTACTTTGTCGATTACTAAATATTATGAACTTTGTTTTACTTAAATTCAGTGAGAGTCTGTTATCGTCAAACCATTTTTTAAAAACCCTCAGTTCCATTTCCACTGTATTTAGAAGCTGTTCCAAAATTTTCCCAGAACAATATAAATTAGTATCATCAGCAAACAAAACCATTTTTAATACTTTAGACACTTTACAAATATCATTTATGTACAGTATAAACAACTTGGGGCCTAAGACCGAACCTTGCGGAACACCACAAGTAACTTTCAATAAATCAGATTTAACATTATTAATTTGTACAAATTGATATCTGTCATTGAGGTAACTTTTTATCCAAGCAAAAGCTTTTCCTCTTATACCATATCTCTCCAATTTCATCATTAATAATCCATAATCAATAGTGTCAAAAGCTTTTTTTAAGTCTAGGAACACCCCCACAGTATAATCATTATTATCCATTGAAGAGGAAATCTCTTCTACCAGTTCCATCACGGCCATTGAGGTCGACCTGTTTGCTCTAAAACCATACTGATGATCACTCTACAAGCATGGAGGCCCACATATGTCCTAATAGGTGTTTCTTACAAAATAACAAAACAGTTAGCAAATAAATGCATATAAAGGTTTTTTACTGAAGCTAATGCCTAATGCCTTTGCGCCTGAGTATCGAGCCAGACTACTACCAAGATTAAATAATAATAATAATAATAATAATAATAATAATGACTATGCACCCGTTTGTAAGGAAGCTTGTAAATTAACTAATTTATGTGTCCAATGCTGTCACATCACATGACAAAAGAACGAACGACTCGAAAGACTCGAGAGATGAACTAATCAATTCCCTTTCCGGCTCTGACTGCATAGGTTTAGGCATAGACATAAATCCCGGGGGGGACAGGACCCCCCCATCTGAGGGTTGTCCCCCCTGAAAATATCATTACAAGCGACTCTGTGTATTAAAAATAATATAATGGACATATACTTAAAATAACTGTGTGAGTAATAAAACAAAATAAATGCAAAAAAAAAAAAAACGTTTTAAATTCAGAAATGTTTTGATTCCGCCCTCCCTTTCCTCACAGTGGTTTGGTCCACTGCCTGCTTTCCTCTTTTACCGATACACACACACGAGTCCGGTCACTCCGGTGAGAGAGAGCAAGTTCCTCAGTAACAGTTAGTTATGTGTAAGTAACTTAGGCTGTCAAGGCTATTTTATTCTCTTTAAACATCGCGTGCAATTATTATTTATCTTTAATACAGATGATGCTGGATCATTAATAAATTAGCCATGACAAAACAATTATGATATCTGATGTTTTTTTCTATGAGCGATTATAAGGTTAACAAGCTTAATACCGTAGCTTGTCACCCGCTACAACTAACATGGCGATAAGCCTGTGTGTGAACTGATATTAGGCTAATATTGTAGACCTACCTATGTGTTGGGTTTTGCTCAATATGGGCTATGCGGTTGAATATCTAAAGAGACGAACTCGGTTTCAGACGAAACCTAAAATACTATGGATGACGCAAAATAATAATTGTAATATGACCGTGTGGTGAACCATATGAACCAAACTCATATTTAAACACGGTCTCCATGCTGTGTACACAGCCAAGTACAATTTTGGCTGTATTATTTGTGTCCCCTTCAAAAATTGCTCTTGAGAAATTTTATGTTTATTGTACCCCCCTACTGTTAGATGAAATTTTTTAGGCCCCTGGGTTTAGCTTATGAGGCTGTCATGTGATGAACGAACGACTCAAACCCGAAGACTTGTCAGATAAGAGGTGAGCTAATAATAGACAGACCCAGGTAAACAATGGATTAATCTTTTCTGTTTCTTATAGCATTAGTTTTGTATTGCGTGTAGTGTGATCAACGTTTGCATAAGGAGTAGATGTGTTAGGGAAGTAGCACGTAACATTTTAATTATATTTTGCTAAAATGAACGAAATGACTCGAAAAAAGATTAGTTAATTTTGCTGAATGAGACTCAAAGGTCGAGTCAGTAAAATGATCCGAACTTCCATTCACTAATGTACATCGCTAACTACATCTGACATCTCAACTCTGATTTGTCGTCTTGTTCACGATCTGGATTTATTTAACCAAATTGCATGCTTTTTTGTGGTTTTCATAATATCTCAGTTATACAACTAATAAAATATTAGAATTATTCACAGAACATGGGCCTATATAGTATAATTCCTGGATTTTGTGGGGCCCCCTGGGCGGTGGGGGCCCCTAGAATTGTCACCACCTTTCACCCCACTAGCTACGGTCCTGTGTAGAAGTATTGTTCATGCTTAGTTCATGTTAACTAATGTTGCTAACTAACGAACCTTATTGTAAAGTGTTACCGACTTTGTGAGTTTAGATTAAACATGATTGTTCTGCAAATTGATTATTCAAAATCATGCATAAGTATTTATTTTTGATTTTGCAATGATTATCTGACCTGAGAGCATGCTACAAAATGCTCAAAGAGATTAAAATTGTCAAAAAAAATAGTAACTGTATGTTACTATGGTTACCAATGTTTATAGGAAGCTCATTAATATAGAACGTGATTAAACTGACCTGGAACTACCTGCCAGCCAATCAGAATCGAGTATTCAGACAGACCATGGCATAAATATATATATGTATATGTACTCATCTTCATGTTGTTCTAAACCTGTGTGTAATTCTTTCGTAGAATGCAAACAAAAATATTTCAAAGAAATTTGGGGACCCCTTTGACTTGCATTGTTGTTCATTGTTCAGTTTTTTTTAAGAGACATTTTTCTTTTGTGTTCCACAGAAGAATGAAAGTCATATCATTTTTCATTTATACATTTTTTTCTTGAGTGTGAGAAAAACTTGACAGAATGTATCTTTTTGGATGAACTTTCCCTCTAAAATTCAATGGAAGCCTATGGAATTTTGTTTCCTCACAACAATCCTCACAATTCAGAATTATGAGATATAAAATCAGAATTGCGAGAATATCTTATCTTGCAATTCTGAGATTATATATATTTTTTCTGCTTATATATCCCTCACTTCTCACAGTTGAGAACTGTTTTTTTTTTTTTACAAGAAATAAAAATTTGAAATAGTTTTTGGACTTCCCTCAAGCAGCATTGGCCTCATTGGCAGCTTCATGTGATCTTTAGAATTAGCATTTGTGCTTTGGATCATTTTAAAGTTTCGGTTTGATGTTGTGGAGATTTCTTTGCAATTTTTTTACAATCCAGCAGCTCATTATGCGAGACCTCCATAACAGAAGGTCCTGTTCCTTTTCTAAGCTTGAACTCTCAAATGACCTTGTAAAAGCAGTGTCTCCAATGACGTGGATTTAAAGCAGCTCTCTGAAACAGGCAAGAGAAGCCAAAGAAAGAAACGTGGCCTCTTGGTTCACAGAGCTTTTTTTCCTCCTACTTAACTATTGCTGGCCGTCTTCACGCTTGGCTTTTGATTTGTATGGTGGTCCGAACAAAGACTTTATGGGTAACAATAGGTTAAAAGCTTACAATGAGGTTGCGTCACCCGCTAACATTCACCAAATGTGTGAATGTAGATGTAGGGAGTTCATTTTAAAATCACTAATAAATTTTTAATTCAAGAATTTATGAGACTGAATGCAAAACAGAGACTCTGTGTTTGACTAGTTTGACAAAAACACATTTTTTTATTATTGCATTTATTTGCCACAGGGTAATGCCTTTGATTTTAAAACATGTCCAAACTTCAGCAAGCATTAACTTCAGAAACGCAGATCATATAGATTTTCATGGGTGTTCTCAAGGTTCAAGAGCAGGCGAGGTCAATCCTGTGGAACAATAGATCCAAAGCAGCTGAGAGTTTTAATATCGTGAAGTTGGACAAACTGTGTGCAGTGTTTAGATAGGAGAGGGACCATTTTTATTGGAACTCATTCAAACAAAGATAAACCTCTTGAAGTTTAGTTCAGCACATTAATGTTTTCCAGATTAATCAAGCTAAAAATAAATGCATGAAGAGTTTTCTGGATTAGTTAAGTACTAAACAAATGTGTCAAAGCTGTCATCAAGCATGCTTTTTAAGAGGACTCTGTGCACTGCTGAAAAACTATATTTTTTTCTCTGTAGGTGTTGAGTGTAATCCTCAAATACGTGAGACCTGAAATGCGAAGCTGTTCGTTTCATAGCCAAGGACTCTTTTTATTGCAGCTGCGTGTGTGTATATGTGTGTGTCTGCATCGTGATGTAAAAATAATATTTATTAGTACTTCATATGACCACATGGAAACCCATTTGCTCCCTCGCATCCAATATTGTCAGTTGTGAAAATGTTTTTGTCGTCAGTGGAAATTCACTTTGTTTTCACTAATGATGCCACATTCTTATTATTTACAGATTAATAAGGCTGAAATAATCACTTTTAAAAAATGGTAGATTTTTTTTTTTTTGTGGCTTAACTAAGCGTGCATTTATTTGTTGTTTTAATTATAATTTTTTTAATTTATAATGTCGACAGAATTTAAAGTATAATGTAAAGAAAATTATTTAATTAGTGTGTGTGTATTTAATTGTATGTTTATTTTTATTTTTTATAATATACATTAGAATATTAATTAGTTAATTATATTTTAATTTGTAATGTAAATTATGTGTATGTAAAAGACAGTGAAGAATATTATTTCAGTATAGTATGTGTATTTAGGTTTTATATATACTGTATATATATATATATATATATATATATATATATGTATATATATATATATATATATATATATATATATATATATATATATATATTAGTGCTGTCAAACGATTAATTGCATACAAAATAAAAGTTTTTGTTTGCATAATATATGTTTTCGGTGTATGTTTATTATGTATATGTAAATACACAAACATACAGTATATATTTTGAAAATATTTACATGTATATTTATATTCATATAATTTATATTATAAATAAATGTATTTGATATATAAACATAACAATTTTTTCTGAAATATATACATGCATTTGAGTGTATTTATATATACATAATAAATATACACAATACACATACATATATTAAGTAAACAAAAACTTTTATTTTGGATGTGATTAATTGCGATTAATCATTTGACCGCACTAATATATATAAAATACAAATGATATCATGGTTATTATAATTAATAAAATGAAAACCATAAAAACATCTTTGGTACTTGAAATAAAGTAAATGTTAACTGAAATAAAATGAAATAAAAAAAATCTCAGTGATAATAAAATAATATAGATATGCATTTAAATGATATTATGTAGTGTATTATTTAGTTATTGAATGTATATAGAAGTATATGATTTCATTTAACCATGGCTGGAGTAGGTAGTGCTTTTAATTTTTCAATACTGTGATTTCAATGCCAAGTTAATGCTTGCTGCGTCTAATGTTATAATCCTAGCAGGGGGGAATTTCATTTGTTATGAAAATCACTGAGTTGGAAATATTGGAGTTGGAAACAGCTGACCACCACTGGTTTCAATTGACAGGAGATGTTCAAGGCTGGCAAAGAGAAATAGTCCAATTTAATGTGACTGCTTATGAATGCAGATATTTTATGGTTTCCATGCACGTTTAGGTTACACCTGAAAAACTACCCATTCTATGCAGTGCATTTATTATATTAATTTATATACATTTTCTTCTGTCTTGCTTCAAACAAATGCATTATACCAAAGTTTATAGCAGTATAGGCTATAACCTGTGGCTCGGCCTGACATGTAAAACATTGGAGATAGTTGAGCTCCGTCACACAATTGGAGAGGATTATCAGGCCTGAGATCGTCAGGTTTTTTTCCCGGGAAAGACTGAACAGTCGCCTCAGCAGAATTCCAGTGTCACTGAACGCTATGGGATTGTCCATGACACTTCATCCGGCCTTTAGAGAGGAGATTAGCTGCCGTGACCAAATGACTTTTCAGCACAGTTTAAAGCTGATCATTAACATATACATGATTCATACACATTGTGAGGAGATCCCTCAGAGCAGTTCATGTCATTTCTGTATTTATTTGTGCACAGTTGATGGATGTATACATAGTATACAATGGATTCCAATAGAAAAACATAAGTGCCTTTTGCTGTATTAACATCAAAAGATGAGAAAGCATAATGAAACAAGGAAGCACCTTTGGAATGAATGAGATGCTCTCAACAACAACATTTGGTTTACACAAGTTACAATGTATCTTCATAGATCCAGCAGAGAATACATCTAATACACGTACAATTAAACATACTGTTGATTTTTCATCTAAGAAACATGGTGACTTTACAGCTAAAATCATAGTGGCTGTAGCAGCTGCATGTGTTTAATGTGTCTTCTTTTTTCCTCTGTGGAGATTATTGATATTGAAATCATATTGTATAAGAAGTTGCTTTTGCACAACATTTGCAGTACCGAGGCTGTATCAACATCAGTGTCTTTTAGCAGAGATTGGTTTAAAAAAAAAAATCAAGATACCTAAAGACTTTCTAACTGGTATACTTATATAGATAGCTGAATTGATGAAGTTTTGTGCCATAAAGTATATTAACTCATTTATTTATAGAATTTAACTGTTTTTTATCCCTTTGCGTACAGTACCATTATATTAACATTATTGATGTAAATATGTGTTCACAATCTGCCCAAAATGAGAGGTTAAATTACTGATTACTTTCACTAAACCCAAACTAAAAGCCTACTTTTGGCATCATTATTTTGTCTTCTCTAAACTTATATGTAACCCCTAAATTCTGCTCTTTGAAACCCTCTACGATTAGGAATGCTTTAATCTACTGACTATCTCAGCCTAATATACTGTACGACTACAAATGATCAATAGTGCATGGACCAAGTTGCCCTATTTTTGCATACAATATGCTTCACATTTAGATCAAATTATTCACATGTATTTAAAGTCTGAATACAAATTCAAACACTGTCTGATATTGTCACTTTATCTACAACCATATGTAGAGGAGATGCTGTAAAAGTCTGCTTTTGTGACAGTTTTAATGCCAAAGCATAACATTTTACAGCTTTACGTGGTCTGTGTTATTTGGTTGCTTTAAAACACCCTGTCCTTTTCGAGGTAGGCGATAGCTGTACCTTAACATGTAACATTGTAATGGTAAAAGACATCCTTTGTGACAATATTCTCATTACAAATAAGGCAATACAGGACGCACACATAAAACGATCACTTTGGCTCCATGAAATTGGTCTCAGAACACACCGAATTGTACACTAGCAGGGCCGAACAATGCAAAAGTCCAGCTCCTGTGGCTTTCTTTTGCTTGAGCAGTGGTCTCTAGGTAAAAGCAGCCCAGTTTGAGTGATGCATCGCAGTGGGCGTCTCTTAAAACCTTTCCCACAGGTTTTAGAGCATGAGGACCATTCGCCGATGCTCCATGTTGGGCAAGGGTCACCACACACCCTTATTGCATTGGGCTTTTGTGAGCCGTCACAATGTGTAGCTGTTTCCCCATCCGAATCCAAACACTGTATCAGTCTACTTTGAACCCCGTTCCCACAGGTAACCGAGCACTTATTCCAATCTGCCGCCACCCACGTATAAGACGGCATCTGATAGGCCGGCTTCTTCAGCTCCACTTTATTACTGTCTTCCAGCACACTGTTCTGCGTAGGGTTCCTCTCCTTCTTTAGGACCTTGCCCTCTTTATTTCCCGCATTCAGGTAGTAGGAGTAGCGCACTCGAGGAGGTGTCATTTTACCCACCGATAACAGTTCTACTGTGAGAGACTCTTTGAGAGGTCTGGAGGCCTGCAGCGTCTCCACCGATGTGCCCGTTCCACTGTAGCGCAGCAGACTTCCCTTTACGATAATGTCTTTTTCTACCGCTGAAACCACAAAGTTTCCGTTCAGGAGATATTTGCCATGGATGTTCTTTACTGCTAAATAGTTGTCATCGTTAACCAAACCACGGTAACCACGCTGCCTTACGTCCACATTTGCAGCTCCGACCGGTAGAGTCACCACAAAGTTATATCCATTCCTGAAAAATGAGATCAAAGAGTTGGACAATATTCAGAATTAAAGATTTGGCTTCTTTTTGATTCATGATTTGGAAGTGGAATTTACAATACATTTTTTTTTATTTTTAGCAAGATGGCAAATGAACTGTTGTTCCAAAAATTATTGTATTTTTACATTAAAATAAAATAAATTATTCAAAAATGAAATTAAGTACATTATTCTTTTTAAATGTTTTTACTTGTATGAGTTGTATGAATTTCTTTGAATTTCACTTCATTTTAAGGTTTTTAGTTTGTGATATTATTACAGTGTAAATACACAAATAAGTACCGAGTAATATTCATTAACTACATGTACTTACTTTAGAATTAGGGTTTGGTTTAGTGTTAGTTATTTGCAATTATGCATAATTTATTGTTATTAATATAATAAGTACATGTGAGATGTATCTATGTTATCTTCATGTAACTATACCATTCTTACTTTTAATTTTGCTTCCTAAAGTTTGAATCGCTATTCAGGGGTGCGTTCAAACTTGTAGTTTGGTTCTCTTGGTTTGTTTGGTCCGGACCAAAAAAGAAAACAATACATTTGGATCCCCTTAGCGTTCACACTTGCTTTTTTGACAACGAACCTAAAGATACAAAACCTAAAGGCATAGTCATACGTTCACAACCTGATTGGTCTGGTTGAATGACATATATTTTGTGGCGGAACTTACCGAATGCCCCAAACAATAGGTGTGCTTGACTTAAAGTGGCACTGTGCAGACAGATCATGTATGACATCAAAGTTCATACTCTTTTTGCACCCATTCACTGATTGGTCTGCTCAGTGATGCTTTTAGTCAAACACACCTAATGCCGTCTGCTGAACTAAGCGCACTTGTTGCGTGTACATATGATTTTACTTTGACCAACTGCGAACTCACAAAGAGCTCATAAAAGGCACTTTACCTCCTTGTTGCTTCACGTTGCCCTCAGCTCATTCTGTGTCATCAAACCATGTCACATAGCGTCACATCCTGTCATTACATCCTGTTTTTGGTCCGTGTTGCGTTCATATTTAATTTGAACTGCAACAGATTTCATTTGGAAGCGGACCGAGACCCATCTTTTTAGCGGTCTCAGTCCGCTTGTTTGGTGCGCTCCAGAGATCGGATGGCAGCGTTTACACTTACTCAAATGAACCACACTAACAGAGAAATTGCAAAAGAGTTCGTTTTAATCGACCCAAACATGACATGTGTGAAGTGTGAACGCACGCTTAAGTCACATTAACACCAACTCAAATTCAATTCAAATTCGAATAAAAATCACGAACAGAAGTGAGATTTAAAAACATTTGCAATTCACTTCTGAAAGGCAAACAACTCTGAAGACATTGCTGCAGCTGACGCTGGTCCTTCAGATCTTTTAAAACCGTAGACTCAGAGATAAAGCACTTACATGGGTTTTGTGAACATTCCAGAGACTTTCTTGCAGTTTTGGCTGTCTCCACCACACACACCACATTTGTCAAACTTCATATTGGAGCTCAGTTTGCCATCACAGCCAGCCTTAATGCACTTTCCCTGGACACAGACCGCTGAGGTATCAGGAGAACAAGGTGTCCCGTCCACCACCTGTCACACAGATAACATTCACATTCACTACACCATCAGCCTCTTTTTAATTACGAAAATTTAAAGGTATTAGGTTAAATAATAGTAAAAACCAATAAAAACTTTGGGTCCCACTTTATATTAGGTGGCCTTAACTACTATGTATTTACATTTAAATTAATCATTTGATACAATGCACTTATTGTGTACATACATGTTTTTACATTGTACTTATATTTTTTAAAATACATGCAATTAAATGTATAATTACACTGTTGAAACCTTAACCCACCCTTAAACCTACCCATACCACCAAACCTGTCCCTAACGTTACCCGTATCCCACCTCAATAGCAGCAGAAGTGTTTTGCAATACATTATGACAACAATATGAGTACATTGTACATATTTTTTGATGTAAGTACATAGTATTTAAGGCCACCTAATATAAAGTGTGACCAACCTTTGACCTTGGTTTTTGCTAGCGCCATACATTACCAGTTGATCTGCAGAAACACATCAAGCTCTCCTTGTCCAAGTTTCATCAAACTCCTTTTTTTTCATTGTACAACAACAAACTTACTTTTGTCCTGCACTGATTGATTCATAGTATTTAAATAGATAAAGAAATAGACATTTACACAGAGGAATAAAGATAAGAATGAAAACTATATAAAGTATATGAAGAATACAGGCCTTAAAGGTGGGGGTATGTATTTTTTCAAAAAAGCTTTAGAAAACTAAGTCAAGGCCGAGTACCAAAACAAACTTGTAGCCAATCAGCAGTAAGGGGCGTGTCTACTCATGATGCAAGGAGAGAGCGCTCAGTGCACATGACGGACATTAACTGAGCCAAGCGATGACAAAATGATAGAGATGGCGGATAAAAAACAAAAGAGGAAAATGTCTGTGGAACAAAATGAGGCTTACACTGTGTGTATACCGGACGCTGCGCTGCAACAGCTAAAGTCTGTCTACACTGGACGCGACAAAAAGCAACCATTGAAAATCATTTGAAATTTGTGTCAATATGTCATAAATAGAACGTGGCAGCAATTTACTGTCTGGGATTTGTTGTGTCGCGGTGCAGCATCCAGTGTAGACAGCATCAACATTTGTGTCCACTGTAGACACGGTGTTAACGATAAGGCAAGAAGTAGGACCCGTGTAAATATCGAATCAGATTTCCAGTGCTGGAGAAAAGTCAAGGAGCGGGAAGTCCTGCGATCGGACGTCGAGGTTGCTTTGTTTCTTCTCGATATGTGAGTAACATTGGTTTTGCTTTGTTTCACAGAACTTATCGTTGCCTGGGATGTGTACGTATGTGTGGAGCGGACCTATCAAAATAGGGGCGAGAGTGTTACATTATTTCAGTCAGTCAGTGTTACATTATTTAATATACACAAAGGAGCATGATTTGGTCCAATGAGTTGTCCCGTGGAACTGTTGCAGCTGGTTAGTACATAGTTTTTTAATCATGTAACTAAAGTGAGCTGATACACTATAGCTGTCTAGGTTTCTAAACTGTGTGTTTCTGTCTTTCCATCTACAGTGGTGGCCAAAATAATTAGAACACTAGTACTTTCACCAGCTAAAAAGAGGTTTTATGTCAGTTATTTCTATCTTTTGTTGTAGTGTGTCAGTAGGAAATATCAGTTTACATTTCCAAACATTCATTTTGCCATAACTGACTTAATAACTGACTCAAAACCATTTTTAGCTGGTGAAAATACTAATGTACTACTAGTGACGTACCACTGTATGCCATGGGGGCGATTGTGAGAAGCAGTCCTGCACTGTGTCTTTCCACACGGCCATATCTGAGAGATAAGCTCTGACCATTACTTTTTAAAAGTATCTTGTTCACTTTGAAAAGTGGATGTTATTCTTTCCATGAGATAAGAACTGCACACTGGCTCAGAACTGCAGTTTTGCTCATGAACCATGAATGTCAAACAACTTTGCAGTGTTTAAGTTTGTATTTTAATTTATTTACCTTCTGCGCAAGGACATAAAAGTATCCGGTGCCGTTGGCTCGGCAAATGAGCTTGCATCTGTCCTTAACAGAGACTCCAGAGTATTTCGGGACCCAGACCACAGATGGGCTCAGTCTGTTAGTGTTCAGACTGATGCCATTGAACGCTTCACACTGCTCTTCTCGAAAGCTCTTTCCTGTCACGAATGAAAGGTCATCGTCAGACACGAATATTGACTTATTCATATTGTTGAACATGAGTCTGAAAGATATGTTGTTCACCTGAGTCTTTACAAGGCTCTAAGTTGCAGGAGCGATACTTCACTCTCAGTCCCTGGCAGTACTTGCCCCCGTTTTCAGGGATAGGGTTGTTACAGTCCCTTTTGGCGAGCTGCACCCCTCCCCCACAAGTACATGAACATGGACCGTATGGACCCCACCGACCCCAATGGCCATCTACCTGCAGAAAGAGTCAACATGGCTCAGAAAGACATACCTGCTGAGAAGACTGGCAAACATCTTCAAAATGACTAGCATTTAAATGTGCATTGGCAGCAGAAATATTATATCATGAGCATTATATGCCACAATAACTAGCTATCTAACTAACCAACTAAATAAATAAAAATAAAATAAGTAAATAAATAAATAAATAAACTTTTTTTTTACACTTAAAAATAAAGGTTCCAAATGGGGGTTCCAAACTTTTTCTGAATTATTCCACTATAAATAGCCTTTTACTTGTTTTTCAGTAAAAAGTATCTATAAATCCTTAAAACAAGATAAATTGAACAAAAAAATATACATTTTACATTTATTTGAGAAGCAACACTGGATATATATATTTAATATATATTATACGTGTGTGTGTGTGTGTGTGTGTGTGTGTGTGTGTGTGTGTGTGTGTGTGTGTGCATCTCAAAAAATTTGAATATCGTGAAAAAGTTATTTTTTTGGTAACTTATTTCAAAAAGTGAAACTTTCATATATTCTAGATTCATTACATGTAAAGTAAAATATTTCAAAAGTTTTTTTGTTTTTAATTTTGACGATTAGAGCTTACAGCTCATGAAAGTCAAAAATCCATTATCTCAAAATATTAGAATATTTCCTAAGATCAATTAAAAAAAAAAAAGATTTGCAAAACAGAAAATTCAAGTTCTTTAAAGTATGTTCATTTATGAACTCAATACTTGGTCGGGACTCTTTTAGCACAAACTCCAGCATCAGTGAGGAGTGGCATGGAAGCGATCAGCCTGTGGCACTGCTGAGGCACTATTGAGACTTCAGCTCGTCTGGATTGTTGGATCGACTGTTTCTCATCTTTCTCTTAAAAATATCCCATTGATTCCAAATGGGGTTCCGGTCAGGCATGTTGGCTGGCCAATCAAGCACAGTAATATCATGGTCAGCAAACCACTTGGAAGTGGTTTTGGCAGTGTGGGAAGGTGTTAAAGTCCTGCTGGAAAAGGAAATCAGCATCTCCATAAAGCTTGTCAGCAGATGGAAGCATAAAGTGCTCCAAAATCTCCTGGTAGACGGCTTGCATTAACTTTGGACTTGTTAAACACAATGGACCAACACCAGGAGACGTCACGGCATCCCAAATCATCACTGACTTTGGAAACTTCACACTGGACTTGGATTGGATTCTGTACCTCTCCAGTCTTCCTTCAGACTCCAGACCTTGATTTCCAAATGAAATGCAAAATTTACTTTTATCTGAAAATAAGACTTTGGACCACTGAGCAACAGTCCAGTTCTTTTTCTCCTTAGCCCAGGTAAGATGCTTCTGACGTTGTCTCTGGTTCAGAAGTGGCTTGTTAGCCCTTTTCCTGAAGACGTCTGAGCGTGGTGACTCTTGATGCACTGACTCCAGCTTCAGTTCACTCTTTGTGAATCTCTCACAAGTGTTTGAATGAGCTTTGCTTGACTGTATTCTCAAGCTTGCAGTCATCCCTGTTGCTTGTGCACCTTTTCCTACCTGATTTCTTCCTTCCAGTCAACTTTGTATTTAATGCTCTGATACAGCACTCTGTGAACAGCCACCCCTTTCAGTAATGACCTTCTATGACTTACCCTCTTTGTGGAGGGTGTCAATGATTGTCTTCTGGACCATTGCCAAGTCAGCAGTCTTCCCCATTAATGTGGTTTCAAAGAACAAGAGATAGCCAGAATTTATACTGTAGGGACGGTCATTTAATGAAACTCAAATGTAAATATTCTAATATTTTGAGATACTGGATTTTTGACTTTCATGAGCTGTAAGCTCTAATCATCAAAATTAAAACAACAAAAAAAAAAACTTTACTTTTACTTTACATGTAATGAATCTAGAATATATGAAAGATTCACTTTTTGAAATAAGTTAATTTAAAGTAAATTTAAATTTACTTTTTTGATATGCAACTATATATATATATATATATATATATATATATATATATATATATATATATATATATATATATATAAATGTATTCAGCAGGGAGAGTTTAAATTGATCAAATGTGACAGTGAAGGCATATAATATTAAAAAAGGTATATTTATCTCTCTCTCTCTCTCTCTCTCTATATATTACAAAATGCTGTTCTGCTGTTCTGATTCTGTTAGATTTTATTATCATGGTTTCCACAAACAAAAAATGGCAGCACTATTTCCAACATTGATAATAATGAGATATGTTTATTGAGCTATATTAGGACTATTTATTAAAATAATGTGAAACTGAAGACTGGGGTAATGATGCTGAAAATTCAGCTTTTCCATCACAGGAATACAGAAGTGGATTAAGGCCAAGCAATAATTAAAAAAATAAAACAATCTCGAGATTAAAGTCATTATAATGCGAGATTAAACATGTTGAATTTTGAGAAAAAATGTCAAAATAAAATGTTGAGAGTAAACTCATTAAATTTCGAGAATAAAGTCATTGTGTTTCGAGGAGAAAGTCCAAATAAAATGCTGATAATGAACATTATAAGGACTTTAATCTCAAGATTGTTTTATTTTTATTTTTTTATTTTTGCTCGGCCCTAATCCTCTTCTGTACAATAAATTACATTTTAAAATATATTAAAATAGACAACAGTTATCATATTTCACATTATTACTGTTTTTACTTTGTTTTTGTTTAAATAAATGCAGCCTTGGTGACCAAAAAAAGACTATACATTTTATATTTTAAAATCCAGAAATGATTGCCGTGTGTCAAGTAAAACAATACGAGCACATTTGTCTGTAGTCAGATATACTCTAGTTAGCACATCACTCACCTTGTTTTTGGTGGTATTTTGCTTATCAGTACAGATCCCCCGATAGCACAGCTTGTTGTTGCCACAGGTCGTACCGTCAGCCCAGGGAAAGTGGCGAGTCTGACACACCAGCTGTCCTTTAGCTTTCCCCGTGCACCACAGCTTAGAGCAGGCCTGCATGTATGGACAGGGCTTGGATCCTGAGCCGAAGGCTAGTTCACACTGACGGCTGAGCGAGTAGCTGACACCTGGAGGGTCATCTGGAAGAGTCAGTAGCTTTTGGGGCTGATCCAGCAGACAGTCACCTGGAGAATGCAAATCATATATTATGTTTTGGTGATTTGTGTAGCTGAGCAATGTATTTATTCGACATTGCTGAGCCACACATCAGAGTTGATTGCAGCAGAGCAGTTGAACTAACCATGGCCAGCGTCCAGGAAGTCTGTTATGATGGCAGCGCTGCAGACAGACCAGGGCGTGTTGTGGTCAATCTGGATCAGAGTGGGAGACATCATATGGTTGTCCTTGAGCTTTCCAAATACCTCCTCACAAGCCTTCACATTGTCATGTGGCATACTGAACACATGCCCTGGACAAGAGCCAAAGAAATAGTCAAGCCATGTCAGTCTGTTTTCATTTTCATAGGAGAAAATGGAAATTAATAGTTATAGTTAAGAGTTTTTTTTATCTATCTATCTATCTATCTATCTATCTATCTATCTATCTATCTATCTATCTATCTATCTATCTATCTATCTATCTATCTATCTATCTATCTATCTATCTATCTATCTATCTATCTATCTATCTATCTATCTCTCTCTCTCTCTATCTCTCTCTCTGTCTGTCTGTTTGCAAGGTGTACAATGGCTAACAGATTAGACATGTACAAAGACTTTCATAGGTCTGTACACACCATATTATAAGGATGGCACTGATGCACCAGCCCCAGTGAATGTGGTTCTTTTAGCATCTGCTAATGTTTTCCCATCTGTCTTTTATTAAACCTTTGTTTTCACAGGGATCAAGAGATGTGGAAAACTCCTGAATGCAGTTGTCATCGTTTTCTAATTTCATAATAAAGCATGACAGGACTTTTTCTTGAAACAGCTGGCACAATATTCATGTTCAAAGATCAAGGAATCCAAGATAGAATTTCAGAAGTGAGAAGCCTCATCAAAATCCCATCACCCTAAAGGATTCAACTTAATTACACCACAGACAGAGTCTCAGAGTGAGTGCTGGGAAGAGAACACAGACAAAAACCTTCAGTTCACCTGTTTTGCTCACAAAAGACTGTCTTTGAAGCCAGACAAAGCTCTCACCTAGTTCATGTGCGGTGGTGAAGGCTGAGGGGAGACCATCATCTTCAATCACTGAGCAGCTCCTCTTAGGATCACACATGGTGCCAACATCAGCCATACCTAGAGTGTCACATGTGGTGGCCCCACACAGGTCCTGTGAAGAGAATGATTACAGTGTGAAATCAGTGATGAAACACAATGCGACATAACAAGCATCAAATGTTTCAGGAGCAGTATGAAGATGATAGCCAGGGTTACAGTAGTAATCGTTTAATTCATCCCCATAATCCATGCTTCCTCATTGAGCTTTCCCCAGTGACTAGGCCTGTCCAAAGTGTATGTATGTGTATGTTTGTGAACCGATTTGTCAGATCAAAATACTTTTATTATTATTATTATTTATTATTGTGTATTGACATAATGAGAAGCACAGAGCTGTGTGGAGCAGCGAGGGTGGCCAAAAATTCCTGTAAACAGCTGTGGTTACGACATTGTTAAGAGGACAGATGAAACCATGAGAGAACATCGTAGTGCAGCCACCTGGAGACTTCAGGGAGAACATTTGGGAAGGTTGAATACATTCCAATATAATCTTGACATGAATGTTTCAACCTTCTCATGCTGTTAGATATGATGAACGGGGCAGTTGATAGCCATGAGAAGTTACAGAAGTTATCAGTTCAAACTTTAACATAGCAAGCAGCAAAATAGAAGTTTGCATTGCTGTAATAGAAAGGCATGAGTTAATTTGGCTGAAAAATCAGGTGCAGTGCAGGTACCTTGGCATAATAGCTAGCAGTGTAATGACAGCTGACTTAGATCACTTCTCTGCTTGAGTCAGTTTTACACACATGGCGTGCGCTTTCAGCTTTCTGGTGATGTAATGGTGCTTTTAAGTTTATATTGGAATCAAATGGTAGAGAATTACATTTTCTTTTAGGGGCACTCCCTAGACTTGACTTATTTCCTGAAATGTTTTACTTTCTATCCAGATGGCATGTCATGTTAGTATAGAAAGTGTTTCAATTGTGGCAAAACCACTGAAAGATGTAATGTCAGAGATTATTAAAAGGAGAAATCTTTGTGGAAATATTTCGATTTACCTAAATGACAAATGTCAAGTGGTGCAAACAAAGAAATACTTTATTGAGACCTTGAATAAATGTGAGTGAAATTCTCAAATGTCAAAATATTTTCAAACATTTTTCAAGGGTGGTATGTAAATTCTGTATTTATATTTTGATCGTTCATCATAGATATGTATTGAATTGAATTACAGTTCTATGTGAGTTTTAAATAACCTATTTTCAGACAAAAAATGTCATTGGCCCATATGCGAACATAATTCCTTACCTGCTTTGTAAACAAAATAGCAGTATCCCAGTACTCTGGGTGTTTGTCGTTGATCTTGTTCAGCTTCTTCTGCCAGGTGCAGAAATTGCGCAGCGTTAGTGCCGCGTTACTGGATACTTTGGGTCCTTTTTCTGCCTCATTAATCACCATAAGCTTCACAACCACTATACTGATGGCGTTCAAGATACTGGAGTGTTTGTACAGCTTTGCAGTGACAGACATGAGCGTCAAAAGGTAATGCTTCAGGTCGTCGCCGTGGAATTTCGCCATTGACTCATCAGCAACAAGCAGGACCTCTACGTACCTCGGTATAGAGGCGAATCTTTTCGATCTGCTCATGCTTTTCAACAAAGTTTCTGTCAAGTTCCTCGTGTGTCCCTTAACATGTTTGTACTTTTCCAACGACTCCACAACGCCCTGGTTTAAACTGGATGTAACTCCGCACCTAGATGTTGAGTTCGGTGCGTGAAGATGTCTTCTCCTGCGGATGATGTGCGTTTTTTCAGCATCATCTGAGATCATTCCTGGTGCTGTGTTGGTCGACCTGCGCTCTATGAGGTATTCCATCCCGTTGTAAGAAAAAGCTCCTCGGACACCTCCACAGAGACTGAGAGCTGCATATGAATTCCTGTCTGCATTAATATCACCGGAGTAAAAGCATCTTCTAAAATCACCTCCTAAAAAAGCACTTGAAGATGTTGTGTCATACTGAAATGTGCCATCAGGAGCCAGAAAACTGGAGTCAGGCAGAATATTAAGATAAAATTCCTGATTAAATGCGTTTATTTTGTAAACAACAAGTTCTTTGTTTAGTTTGTCATGACTTGGGAAATTTTCACGGTCAAGTCGAACAGGTTCACAAAAATCAGTTTCCATACAGAGGTATATTTTCGTTAAAAACAGCATGTGCAAGAGACAAAACAAAACTACGGGGAAAACCGACATCGTTGTTGGCGGTGATTAGATATCCTTCAGAGTGTAATTCACACCGTGATGCTGTTGATCACGGTTCCGTACATCCGTCATGAGAATTAAGCTTTGCTACAGTTCCCATCCATCGCCCTGGTATTTCTCTCTGTGAAAGCAGCTCTCTCTTTTTTTATTCTTTTGCGTCATATGTAAACATTGCAGATTGTAATAAGAGTTTTTGGGAAGTTCAGATGAGAGCTCATGGTTCATGTTGAACACTGCAGACACTTCTGGCTCTCTAAATATGAGCATCAAGCCAGCCGCGCTTCAGAGGTTACCTCCCACTCCATACTAATGATTGTGTCATTTGTAGCGGTGTGGAATAATTGGCAAACAACGTGGGGGGGGGGGGGGGGGGGGACTGGATAAACAGTCTTAATAATAATAATAATAATAATAATAATAATAATGAAATAGTTTTCTTTTTTTACAAAATATAATAAAATTATAACAATTTTCATCAAATGTTCTATAAAACCAAATTCATGTTTGTTTAATACAATCAGTACCAGTTTAAAACAGTTTTATCTGTTATTAATGAGAGGAGGTAAAAGCATCAAAACACATAATTCTAATCATTTTGATTTTAGTTCATGAGACAATAGAACGCTCATTCAAAGTTGTCTGATTTTTCATAACCTTCTCAAAATGTTAGTATAAGCCTACAAAAACATTATTTATTTATTTATTTTTTACATCATTTATGGAACTTTTTTTCTGCAACATTTTAGTTGGATGTTTGCCTAATATTGTTAAGAGAATATTTCAAACATTCCCATAATGTTTGCAAAATAATAAAATGGAAAGTTCCCCTTAATATTGTCTTTAACATTCACATAACCAAGAAAAAAATGAGACATTTTGAACTTTCGAGAGTATTCGTCCCTAAAGCCATACATCCCTGGAATAGTTTACCTTCAGTTGATCCCCATCGACTTGCATAGTGTTTTTCCCCCCCGTCTTTCCCCCCCCCCCCCCCAATGGGGTTAGTGGGGACCAGCAACTGAAGGTGAACAATTCCTTTAAGAGTCACCACTCAAAAATATTCACAAACATCATACAGAGATTATCATAAAGATATATTGTCAGTAATTGCAATAAACATTTAAAACTATGGGCAAAACATCTTTCCTATAGCTGCTTTAACAGATATAATATTGCATTGGTAAATAACGTTTGAATAAATTAGCCTACATTTTTTAATAAATAAAGTTTTTATTGCCATTTGACAGTAAGAAAAATCTAAATTTATGTCATCAATACACCTCCAAACAAATGCAACCTATTGAATAGTGAGATGTGTAAATATGCTATTAGAAAATATGTACCTGAGCATGCAGTATTTACCTTTTTTAACCATCATGTGTTCCCTTGAGTGTTGCTTTGTTACCAGAATCCATATAAATCAGGTCCAACATTGATTGATTTCATTATTTGTAAACTAGGCTCTGCAAGTTTGTGTACTGCTGGATGCTATAGCTTAGCAAGTCCTTCATATTTCCCCCAACCCCCTCTTATCAGCTGAGCTCCACACATGTGGTCATGACAGGGCCTTGAAAGCTCTTTGGAAGCAACACAAACAGTAGATGACTGACCATGATGACACCAACTGCGAATTGTTGCATGAACTGCCAGATGATTCACATCTGGGAACACTGCAGCTTCTTTGCCCTTGCCCACAGTGAAACAAGTCATATTTGATATAGAGATACTATAGACTAGCCTGTCTGGATATTGGAATAGCTCCATCGGTTTTTAGAATGCACATCAGAACCTCTCTTTATATTTGTTACCATCATTGCTGACCTAAATGTATATTCTGTATAACATTGCCTCTGGGGTGAATGGAAGTTCACTATGTGCTATAAACCAGTGATATATTGTTTTTGTGCATTTTCTTTTCACTCTCAATTGATATGCATACAGACTGGTTGTGAGCCACACAGATTATTTACATAAATGCTCATGAAAAGATTGTTTACTATAATCTTCTTGGTGGAGTTCACTGCTAACAAATGTATAATTGAGTGAAAATGTTTTATTGTAACTTTACATACTGCTAATGTAACAAATATTAATTCTATACATTAGCAATGTTGAGGAATAGTCATAGGCCTACAATAATACAGTTTATCTTATAGTACAAAGTTTTAAATACAATTTTATGTAAAATCTTCATATTTAGGTACTAATGGTTCAAGTAGTGTTGTCTTTCAGCTTATTTCTACCTCATCTAAATCATCGTCGCCCTCTGGTGTCTGAGACAGAAAATATCCATAAACAGCTTGAGACTGTACGAATCAGAACGAAAACATGAATGAAGAGAACGTGTTCTTGTGTGCACATTCATATACAATGTCTTACTGCCACCTTGTGGAGATTGAACATCATGTTGCCTCTCTCTAAATATGGTATAGCATTGTAATATAGTAAAAAGTAATGCAGCTGATGCTCCCCCCCCCCAATTTGAATAAAAGCTACAAGGTTTTATAGTCCCCTTGAGCAAGGCACTTTCTAGATTGCTCAACAGCACAATGGTGATACTTTATTAAACTTAATAAGTAATTACGTTTTTCGTTTTATTTTTTATTTTATTTTATTTTTTTTTTTACAACAAATCATACACACATATGCAAACAGAGTTTATATATATATATATATATATATATATATATATATATATATATCATAAAATATTTGACGTTTTGCTGGAACATTTTGTTTTCTAACTATGTTACTTTAAAAATAAAAATGCACTACTAATAACTACTCAGTTAACAAACTGTTGCTATTTAGGAAGGGCTGTGCTTCTCAGTTTTCATTGGGCAAACCCGATCCAGAGGTTTTTTTATGAGCGCACAGTGGGAGGAGAGACTGCAGCAGCGCTGGATATCAAAAATAAACCTCTCATTTCTCAGAAAGTATAAATACCAGCGCCTCAATCCAGAGACAGTCCGGTGGACTTACGAGCTCACGAACTTGGCTCCGTTTTAGCTTTAATTTAGTTGCACCTATAGGTTGCATTAAATAGCCTATTTTATTCATTTTCAAAATAGATTTAAGCTAATGAAGGAATGTGGATTCTAACTGTAAATGTTTATGATATTAATGGTTTTCAGAAAAGTAAAACCAGTTTATAATTGTAATTTTTAAATAGAAAATTCCAAAATTAGCCCTAATCAATTAGACATTCATTAATTCATTTTTTTTGGGAATAGCGGCTATTTAATAAAATGTGGTCGTGTTTAGTCACATCTATATTAATTGTTTGCGTCCTCGCTGAAACATCTGCTCACTCATTTGAGACTGAGGAGATTGTACCTGTACGGCTGACTGGAAGGACCGCGAGACGAGTGGCCAAGAGGAGTGAAGAACAGCCCAGCTTCAGACTCACGGCTTTCGGCAGGAGTTTCACACTTAATTTGATACCGGACAGCACTTTTATATCGCCAGCACTGAAGGTTTATCGCATCAAAGCCAAACCACAAGAAAGACCTGAGTCCACTAGCAAGCTCACAGAACTTTATAAGTCCTTCAATCAAACTGAAGAGACTGGAGCAGAATTATTAAAAGATTGCTTTTACAGCGGCGCTGTTGACTCCGATGAGGACTCTGTTGTCTCTGTCAGTTTATGTCATGGGATTTTAGGATCATTTATCACAGATGGTAAAGAATATCTAATCGAACCAAAACTTCTCGGTTTGGGAACATCTGGAAAGTTAACCGAGCAGCTGCATGTGATTAAAAGAAGACGTTTTACAAAGTCTCCGCAGGTCTTTAAACCGCTGTCAGATATCAGAGATGATGATCAGGATTCGATGTCTAGACGCAGGCGCTTTGTCTCTACGCCCAGGTTTATTGAGACTTTGGTGGTCGGTGACGCTTCTCTGACACATTTCTATGGAGACGAGATCAAGGTAGGGGCTCACAAGTGTACATTTGAAGATGTGTTTCATTTGACCACTTTAGACAGATATGAAAAATCTAGTTGAAGCTGTTTCAGAACATGATAGCTCTAAGCTGTGCAAGATGATCCAAGCTGGTCTTCTAAAAACCTGCCTGACCATTTAAGATAACATAACTGACTGGTAGCTTTCTGGTCTAAGATGGACTACCAGCTTTCACCAGCTATTAATTGTCTTTACATATAATGAAAGTTCTTTAGAACTCAAATAAAAGCTTTGCTGATATAACAGTCCTAGTTTTTGACTTGTCTTAACTGGTTTAAGGTGGTCTTATCTGGTTTAAGATGGTCTCCCAGCATGGTCAAGCTGACTATGCTTGGAGACCAGTTAAGACGTGCAAACCGTCTTAGGTTTATAACTACTAATTATAGGCAACACCCCACCCTTTTAAGCCAAATACTTATTCTAAATTCGAAAGAAGGATAACATTTTTTACAGTAAGATCTGCCTTGAGGGACCTTTCAAAATGTGCATACCATAAATTGCATTTGTGTGAGAAGAGCGAGTCACGATTCATATGAATTGCACTGTACTGATCTTCACACCCACTTAGATCCACCACCCCCTGAAATTCTCCTTCACCGAGTCATCGAAAACAAATGATTGGAAAAGACTAGAGTGCGAAAAAATGCGCTGTCCGGGTCGGGATCATGAGGCAGATAGCAATCCAGATGTTGATACTGGGATCCAAATCTCCAAATTTGCAGATGGAAACACAATGCCTCATAAAGCAACCCATGTCAGCATGGACCACCAGCTGCTCCTAATGTTGACGTCAGGGCTTTTCGACAAACAAACCACATATTTGTGTAGAGTCAACAAAAAAAATAAAAAAATATCTAGAAGAATCTGTGGTCTTTGGCTGTATCAGCTAAAAAGATTCCCATTTAAAGACTATTGAATGGAATATAGATTATACAGTAAATATAGGTAATCAATGCAGGTGATTTTTATACAGAAAGGATTTTGTTTTTTACAATGCATTGTCTAATGCAGTGAATTGCATGTGAAAAAGCTGGAGATATTACTGTCCACAGTAACTGTAGAGCCTGTAGAGTGAAAGCCGTTCCTTTCCAGCAGTTCTTAGCTGTCCTGCCAAGATGTCATGCTTTTACACAACATTCTGCTGCACAGTTGGCGAATAGCGAGCTGTTGGTTTTCTCTCTTTAGCACTACATGCTGACCTTGATGTCAGTGGCTGCTCAGATTTACAAGCATCCCAGCATTAAGAACTCCATCAACATAGTGCTTGTGAAGATGCTGATTGTGGAGGACGAAGAGGTTGGGCCGTCCATCTCCAGCAATGGTGGTGTCGCTTTGCGCAACTTTTGTGCCTGGCAACAACTCTTCAACCCGCCCAGCCACAGGCATCCGGAGCACTTCGATACAGCCATACTTTTTACTAGAGAGGTAAGCAGTGATTTATTACGTATTTCAGAGTCAGGTGACATCTATTTATGGGATCATGATGAAGTGAGTCTTGCTATTAGCTGAATTTAGAACAGTCTTCCTTTGTAAAATAAAAACAAAAAATGTATTCTGCAAATACATTCAAAGAGTTAAATAATACAATAAATTAATATACACTTATTCGCAATTATTATTGCAAATATGTACAATTAAATAAAATGTTTGGTCCCACTTTATATTAGGTGGCCTTAACTACTATGTACTTACATTTAAATTAATCATTTGATACAATGCACTTATTGTGTACTTATACTTTTAAAAATACCTATATGTAGTTACATCTTTAATTAATTTCTGTAATTGCATTTATAATTACTCTGTTGACCCATACCTTGCACCTTAGTACATATTTCTTAAAAACTTCTATTGTCTTAGAAATATGGTTAAAATGTACTGCCAAATGTAATGACAAGCATTTATGTTAACCTAAACATACTTTAATACCATTTCTATTGAAACGTTTATGTCATGAATTTAAATATATTTGTAATTACACATTTTCAATGATGAAGTTGCAATTTAGTACATTTATAATATATTAACCTTAAATGTAATATCAAATAGCACTACAGTTAAAATAATATAATACAATCAATTACTTTCAATGTGTTTTAGTTTGTTGACAAAAATTATTAAAACATAATGATTTACAATTATTACAAATTAATACAATTACAAAAATGTGTAATAATAAAATTGTTACAAAGTGCACTTTTTAAGTGTACCTAAGTGTATTAAGAAACAGTGTTGGGAAGGATACTTTGGAAAAGTAATAGATATAAGTTACCCTATTTAAAATGTAATTAGTAGTGTAACTATTTCAATTACTTTATTAATGTAATGTAACTGATTACATTTGATTACATTCCATTATTTTCCTAAACTGTTAATCATTTTCAAACATTTAAACCAGGCAGGGTTAGCCTTATAGTAGTACTCAGCTACTGTATTTCAAAATGCTTCATCACTTGAATTAAGATTGTAATAATTTCATTTTAAAGCTCAGCACTGTTAAAGCACTGGAACATCAAAAACATGCAAAGCAACACATTAATATTATTCAGTATATCCTACCTATTCATAGAAAATATTCAGATGTAACCCTCTTTGTAATTGTTAACATTTTTCTCAGTAACTGTAACAGATTACAGTTACATTTATTTTGTAATTAAATTATGTAATCTTGTTACATGTAACTTGGTTACTCCCCAACACTGTTAAGAAACATGAAAGTCTACTCTCTTTAAGTACACTTAAGTGGCCTTTTATTTCACTAATGTTATATTATCTGCAAGTACAGTTTTTAAATTATACTTAAAGTACACTGCAAGTGCACAATCAATAAAATTAAGCACACTTCTTTTCTACAAGGTTGTTATTTGGTTGTACCATTAAAAAGTGTGCATGTGGCCGGGTTCAAAACGTGACCTTTTGAAAAGTGTTTGCCGCATTGCTCATCACTAGAGCAGACATTATGGCATATTGAAAACGAGGCTGAAAATAGGAGCAGACTGACTACAGACAGCAGCTCCTCTGAAAGGTGAACACATGTGAGACTGACTCTCGGACTGCGCCAAGGCCAGATGTGCCTTGAATCATGTGTGTTTTGTGGTCTTCTGCTTTGGAAACATTTGTCTCTGTCTTGGATCTCTGGGCAAAGGATGGAAAAGACTCTAGGCATGTTTTTGAGATACAGTTCAGACGCCACATAGTTACATTTTCTCACTTCATAGGTCCGCCGCCTGCCAAAACTATTTATTTGCTTGGTTTTATGATGGAAACACTGGAAAATATGTTTTTGCTCTTACTATGAACCACAGACCTGGAACAGCAATAAGAATGACATTTTTTGTATTCTAAACTGCCTTTTAGGACATCTGTGGACATCAGAGCTGTGACACGCTGGGTGTAGCTGATGTTGGAACCATGTGTGACACCAAAAGGAGCTGTTCTGTTATTGAAGACAACGGCCTTCAGGCTGCTTACACGACTGCACACGAGCTAGGTCTGGATGTCCTCTGATAATCTCACTCTAAGCAATTGTCAAGTTGATTTCACCATCAGTAATATTATTTTGTTCCTGTTTTAGGCCATGTTTTGAGTATGCCTCATGATGACACTAAGAACTGTGAGCAGCTTTTTGGACATCTAGGCGAGCACCATATCATGGCCCCTGTATTCACTCAGCTCAGTAAGACCTTGCCTTGGTCTCCCTGCAGTGCTCTGCACGTCACAGAGTTTTTCGACAATGGACATGGTATGTGCACCCTTCATCTTTATTTATCACTTTATAGGTATCATGGTGTATTTTACATGTATTTTTTGCAATTTATAGCTGGGTCAATATTGTGGTGTTTTCACCCCCGGCCATACCTCTTAATTTATTTAGAAAAACAAAAACAAAAACAAAAAAACATTTCATATGAACAGTGACTTGAATTCATGTCTTCTATTGTAAACATGTTAAATTGGATATTTTTTTTAAGTCAAACATATCAAAAGTGAGTGAAACAATTGTCCTGATAAAATCTTAAAAAAAAGACTAATTAAAAGAATGAAAGACTTGAAAATAAATAAGCAGTTTAGCATTTTATTATTATTTCTTAGAAACAGCAATATTTGTTATTTAATATAAAACTAATACTTAATTTACAAAATTACTATTTAACAAAACATAAAAATTATAACTTAGAGATGACCCCTAGACTCTAATGAGTGTCAATGTCAGTCTATTTTATATTATTATTTCAGGTTATAAAATGTTATGTGGTACAACTTTCCTAAAACCTATGAATTAATAATTAATAACTCATGATTTTTTATTTATTTATTTATTTATTTATTTTTTATTTTTTTAAATCTATGATGTTTTATTAACAAGGTTCGGGAGGAGCACGATCAGATAATCAGTCTGGCCCAGGTGGAGCTCGTCACCTAATCACCTTAACAAGCACATCAGGTGTATATATATATATATACAGCCAACTCACCTCTGTTCTATGACAGTTTTCCAGCATCCCGCCTCCACCCCAACTCCGCACTCAATAATTTAATTTCATCCCATTCTTGGGATGGGGGATGGGGGATGGGGGATGGGGGATGGGGGGGGGGGGGGGGGGGGGTTCTCTGGGTTCGGGCCCTATCCCGAGCTCGGAGCCCTCCCTCCGGACAGCACGCCAAATATGCTTACTAATTACTCAATCATATTATATGTTAGTGCGAACTCGTGAAGTACTATTTTCCTGACCATTTAAAGATCTTAAAATATGGAAAAATATTTTATTTCCTTTTCTTAATGGTCACATCTCATTAAATATATATATATATATATATATATATATATATATATATATATATATATATATATATATATATATATATTTACATATATATACTCAGCAGCTGCCAAGGCACCATTTTCTAAACTAAAACTAGAACTGAAATACTAAATAAAATTAATAAAAAAATTGTTGAATGCATTTTAATCCTATTTTTTTTTCATCTTATTTGTTGGTGACGCAGCTTCAATAAGTGGAAGAGTTTGCGTCAGTACAGGGTACTGATTCCTGTGAATGCTATTAAAAAGTCAGCTTACTTTATGCACGGGGTGTCGGGGTTCCCATCGTTTGTTGTAAAACACTTTTACATCACCTCTTGCATGTAATTAGTAGATTCTTATTTTTTCCTTTCCTTTCCATTGAGTCAGAAAGAATGCATTCCTGTCACTTCACTCCAAGTCATAAAACAGGAATGTAACTAATGTTTTCTTTCCACTGGGCCACGTCTCTGTAGTATCGGTCTCACACATTTCCTTTTTTAACCGCTGTATCATTTGAAGTGGGCAGTGGCCCATGTTCCCCACGTGCATTTGTGCTCACTCGTGTTCCTCCTCGCGGCTCACTCCCCCAGATGTGCATTCCTGCGAGTCTCCCTAAATGTCAGCTCCAGGAGCCAAATGTTCCTACTGTTACACAATCCTTTGATTTCATGATTTACTACACTCTAACTCTTCCTCTGAATAATAACAGGAGACTGTTTACTGGACACCCCTGAGACGATAGTGGCTTTACCCACTGAGCTGCCAGGCATAACTTACAGCCTGGACCGCCAGTGCCAACAGATATTTGGAGAGGAGTTTTCACATTGTCCCAACACCACAGCCAGCGAGGTGTGCGGACAGCTCTGGTGCCAGCAAGAGGGTCAGTCTGTGTGCACAACCAGGAACGGGAGTCTTCCCTGGGCAGACGGCACAAGCTGTGGCCCCAACAGGACCTGCCTGAACAGTGAATGCATGTCCTCTGAGGAAGTCATGAGGCCTAAGGTATTTGAAGCTGGATTTTTAGCCTTTCATTTAATCATTTTATGGTAACACTTTATTTTGATGGTCCCTTTTGAATATTCTGTTGACACTAAGTAATGTTGCAACTACATGTCAACAAACATAAGAGTCAAACAACAAACATCTCATAAGAGTATTAGTAGACTGTCTGATTCATATGTACTAACTCTTTATTGTGTTGGTCTCCCAACAGATATTCTACTGACTATAAGTAACTTTGCAAGAATGTGTAAACTTAATCTAACCCTAACCCTACCAGTCAACTAATACACTACTAACAATCTAATGAGAGTCAGTAGAAATGTAGGTGCAACATTATTTATAGTCAATAGAATGTGTTAAAGCGACCATCAAAATAAAGTGAAACCCATTTTATAAGTACTTTTCTATCTATACCCTACTAATTGCACCCTTTAGATGCTAAAATATAGGTACAAATATGCACCCTTTAGGGATAAAAAAGGTACAAAGGTGTACCTTTTTAAAAGGTACCACCCTAGTGACAGCTTTTTTCTGAGAGTGCATTTGGTTGGGTAATGCTATAGTGCCACTGAAATCACACACTTCAGCATTAATTTGGTTGTGTGGTTGTTCTGGTTTAGCCGGCTATAGATGGAGGTTGGGGCGAGTGGGGAACATGGCAACCGTGTTCCAGATCATGTGGAGGTGGAGTGATGTTCTCCTACCGAGAGTGCACCCATCCATCTCCTCAAAATGGCGGAAAATACTGTGTGGGCCAGAGAGTGAAGTATCAGTCCTGCAACAAACAGACCTGTGAGAATAACCAAGGTGGGTTGTTCTCTCCAGTCTCAGTAAATTTAGTTAGCCATCTGTCTTTTCATATTGTGTTATTATAAAAGGTAACAATTCTTTGTTATTGCAGGAAAAAGTTTCAGAGAGGAACAATGCGAGATGTATAACAATCCAAATCACTTTGATGTTCATGGAAATGTGAAGCATTGGATACCAAAATACGCTGGAGTGTCGTTACGGGATAGGTGTAAACTGTTTTGCAGAGCAAGAGGAAGCAGTGAATTCAGAGTGTTTGCAGCTAAAGTAAGTCACATTTTAAGATTTACAGTTATACATTCGGCAGATGCTTTTATCCAATGCGACTTACAGTGCATTCAAGTTTTACCGGTTCTGGTTCAGTTTCCCTGGGAATTGAAACCATGACCTTGGCATTGTTAATGCCATGCTGTACTGTTTGAGCTACAGGAATAAAAGTTCACTTTGAAAAACCTTGTTGTAAGTATAACTATTGTTTCAATCTTAGGTAGTTGATGGAACCCCATGTGGTCCAGATACCACATCATTTTGTGTGCAAGGCCAGTGTATCAAAGCCGGTTGTGACCTGGAGATCGATTCTAATAAGAAGCTGGACAAATGCGGTGTGTGTGGAGGGAATGGCCAGAGCTGCAGGATGATATCTGGCTCATTCAATAAAGTCATGTAAGAATATCTCACTGCTATTTTTAATGTGTACTGTCTTACAAAAGTTTGTTTATTATGGCCACAGTAATAGAGTGCATATGTGGCTGACCACATTTTCAGATGTGTTGATTTCAGAAGTATTTTTCCACTAATTTTTCCAATAGGAATTTTGAAAAAAAAAAAAGTCTTTATTAAAGCATAAGCCATTAACCAAGCCAGTCAGCTACAAAAGGCGAATCACAACTTTGCAAAAAAGTCTTTGAAAAATCAGACAAAAGTATAAGACTGATAGCAAATGGCATAATCAAATTAAAATGAAGCTAAAATAAAACATTCATTTGAAGTTGTTGATTATATCTGTAGAAAGTGTCACAAAACAAGGCCAAAGACTACAGGTAAGTGACAAACTCGCAGATCTCGGGTGGACAGCCAGACCTTGTCTCCAGGTGGTAGATGGGAGTAGTGGTGCGCCGAGCATCTGCGAAGGTCTTGTGCCTCCGCACTGCACATTGGAGGTGGATGTGAGCTGAGTCCCACACTCTCTCGCTCGCTCAGAACCAGTGGTCTACAGCTGGAACCTCTGACGGCTCTCCTGTCCACGGGAAGAGTGGTGGCTGGTAAACGAGTATGCACTGAAATGGCGTGAGGCCGGTGGTGTTCTGTCGCAGGGAATTCTGTGTATATTCGGCCCAAGGGAGGAAGCAGCTCCAGCTGTGTTGATCGTCGTGACAGTATGCCCGGAGGTAACGTCCGAGTTCCTGGATCTTACGCTCAGTCTGGCCATTCGTCTGGGGGTGGTAGCCGGAGGACGAAAGCTCACAGTGACTCCCAATAACTGGAAAAATGCCATCCAAACGTGGGAAATGAACTGTGGACCTCTGTCTAAGACTAAATCCTCGGGGATTCAGGAAATTCAGAAAACATGGGTGAATAGACTTTCCGCGGTCTCAAGAGCAGTGGGAAGTCCTTTGAGGGGTATGAGCTTGCATGCTTTGGAGAAGCGATCTACGGCTACCAATATGCAGGTGTTGCCCTCAGAGTTAGGTAAGTCAGTCACAAAGTCTATTCCCAGGTGAGACCAGGGTCGACGAGGGATCGGCAGGGGCACAAGCTTGCCCACGAGGAGATGACGAGGGGTCTTGGACATGGCACAGACGGAGCAACTGCGGACGTACCTGATGACGTCCCGGGTCATACTAGGCCACCAGTACCGAGCTTGAAGGAATGAGAGGGTCCGTTGGCTGCCTGGATGTCCAGAGCCCGGTACATTGTGTACTGAGCCCAGAAGGGATTGTCACTGGGAAGTAGGTACATACGTCCTCCCTTCTGGGCCTCCCAGTGAAGCAGGTTCGGTGAGAGTGGTGGCTCGAATGTCCTAATCAAGGTTCCACTGGTTTGGACTCACCATCATGGCTGGAGGGAGGATTGGCTCAGGATCGGAGGGTGAATCTGGAGAATGCATTTGGGAGAGGGCATCGGCTTTATTATTGCAGTTTCCTGGGTGGTAGGTTATGGAAAACTGGAACTTGGTGAAGAATAACACCCAGCGGGCTTGGCATGGGTTGAGTCTCTTGGCGTCTTGAAGATATTGGGGGTTTTTATGGTCAGTGATGACTGTAAATGGATGGGTCGCTCCCTCCAGCCAGTGCCGCCACTCTTCCAGGGCAAGTTTGATGGCCAATAACTCCGGGTTTCTGACGTTATAATTCTGCTCCACTGAGGTCAGTTTTTTGGAGTAGTATGCGCAAGGATGGAGGCTAGGAGGCTAGCCCGAAGCCGGTGGTGGAGGCGTCCACTTCCACAAAGGGAGCTGTCGGGTCAGGATGGTGCAAGATGGGGGCCATGCTGAAGGCTGTCTGGAGTTTCTCGAAGGCTTTGTGGGTGTTGGAGTTCCAGGACAGGGACTTGGGTTTTCCTCGGAGTAGGGAAGTCAAGGGGGCTGTGTGAAGACTGAAATCCTTGATGAATCGGCGGTAAAAGTTTGCAAATCCTAAGAACATTTGGAGCTCTTTCATGGTCTGGGGACGAGACCACTTCCTGACTGTATCTACCTTCCCCTGGTCCATTTGAATCCCTTTCCATTTGAAACTCACATTTCTCCAGCTTCAGGAAGAGATCGTGTTCACGGAGCTTCTGTAGGACCTGCTTGACGTGTTGGTGACGTTCCGGGAGTATATCAATATAGACAATCACAAAGCGGTGGAGGAACTCCTGGAACACCTTGTTCATGAATCCTTGGAAGATCGACGGGGCGTTGGCGAGCCCATACGGCATGATGCAATACTCACAGTGCCCTGATGGAGTGATGAATGCCGTCTTCCATTCGTCGTCCTTCCGGAAATGAAGGAGGTTAAACGCACTTTGGAGGTCCAGCTTGGAGAATATGCGGGCCCCACGGAGTTCCTCAAGGGCGGTTGGGACCAGGGGGAGAGGATAAGGCAGTTTCACTATCTGGGAATTCAGAGCTCGGTGAGCTATGCATGGCCGCCAGCCCCCGTCCTTCTTACCCAAGAAGAAACTCGACACCACAGGAGAGGTGGAAGGTTGAATGAATCCCTGGTTCGAGAGCCTCCTTGATGTACTCCTCCATTGCCTTGCGCTCCGGGATGGACAAGGGGTAAACTCTACCCTTGGGGAGTTTAGCTCCAGGCAGCAAATCGATGGCACAGTCCCATGGCCGATGTGGTGGTAGTTTGGTGGCTGCCTGCTTACTGAAGACATCCTGGAATGCTGAATAATCAGATGGGACCGTGACTTTCTCCTGAGGCTCGGGGCTCTCGATGAGGGTGGAGGCCACTTGAACACGGCTGGATCTCTGGGAAGGAGTGGGTAGTGAGGAGAGGCAGTGGCGGTGACAGTGTTTGCTCCAGTGAGTCACCTCACATGAGTCCCATCTGAGCTCTGGAGAACG
The DNA here is from genome assembly GCA_036784905.1 of Acrossocheilus fasciatus. Lineage (NCBI taxonomy): Eukaryota > Metazoa > Chordata > Actinopteri > Cypriniformes > Cyprinidae > Acrossocheilus > Acrossocheilus fasciatus. Next base: position 12,151,667 of record CM071952.1, read on the forward strand.
GAGAACTAGCCAGGGGCGTTCCAGGATGATATCCACCGTGGGTCCCTCCAGTACCAGAAACGTGATCTCCTCCTCGTGCAGGTGACCAACCTTGAGCCTTAGTGTAGGAGCTCGGCATTTCACCCATCCACGCCCTAGCGGTTTTCCCTGGATGGTTTCGACTCGGAACTCCTGGGCATGGCACCTCCAGGGCAGTTGGAGGCGGTTCAATAGGTCCTGGGAGATGAGGAGCTCGAGTCGACAAGAGCTGAGACTGTACTGGGGAACCCGTAGCGGGCGCGACAGACTGGTGGGCGGTTTCTGCGCTGTGAGAGGCAGCGAGACGCTGAGAAATGTGGGTGGCTCTCTGCATGAAACTCTCCAGTCCCACGGAGTCATCATAAATTGGCATGTGTGCTTGAATGCGGGGATCCAACCTTTGCCGGTAGGCACTGCGTAAAGCAGCCTCATTCCTAATGGCCGCTAGCGTCCTGAATTCAAGTGTGTAGTTGCTCGTGGAAGATGCACCTTGACGCAGCCGCAGCAACTGATCAGCCACCGAGAGCTTTCCTGTAGCATAGCCAAACATCTCCTTGAAGTGGTTAGTGAATGCACTGTATGAATTTATGATACTACTAGCATCCCATATGGCTTTTGCCCACAACAGCGCTTTGCCTTATAGAAGTGAAATAAGGAAAGCTACCTTCGATCGTTCAGCGGAAAATTGCTGAGGCTGCATCTCCATGTAAGGCGCTACTTGAAGCAGAAAACCGCCACTCAACTGTGTCACCCGCATAAGTAGCAGACAGGGCCATGGGACTGACAGAGGCAGATTGCGGAGGTGTTGGTGGAGCCAGGGAAGCCCAGAAGGTATTGACGAGCTCCTCCAGGACATCCGCTGGTGTGGGTGGATGGGGATCCATGGGATTGATGGTCCTAGTCCGGTCTTCTGTCACAAAACAAGGTCAAAGACAACAGGTAAGTGACAAACTGGATGGTTTACTGAAGGGGAATCGGGAAACTGGAATGGTAGAGGCAAAGGCAGGTGAGTGAGCAAAACAAAGTGGGATTCAGAGTGCTTAGCTGTGATCTTGATGACGTTCTTCTTTTGCAGGTTGGTTTGGGGATCTTGGAGCAGGAACAAAGGATTCATTGGAGGATCAGTGGAGAGAGTCCAAGGGTAAATATTCCAGGTAGGTAATTCTTTGGGGAGTCCAGAGCAGTCCGTGTAGGTGAACAGTAGACCAGACAATGAGAGGTTGGGATGTGTGTGTGTTTATAGTGTGGCTTGATTGGTGACAGCAGGTGTGGGTGATTAGTACTCAGATGACTGTGAGCAGGTGATTGTCCCGGATGGTGACTGTGGTGAATGTGACGAATCCCTGACAATATGTTACATTTATTGCAAAATATTTATATATACACAGATATTTAAGTACTTTGAGACCTAGGGAGTCCGACTTGATTACATCATTTGTAGTGTTTGATGGGAGAGGGCATTTCCTGCATAATTTGGTTGCCACCAGTCTCTGGTGAAAGTTTTTGTTCATAATCATGGGTTTTGTTTGCAGCATGTTTATTTTACAAATAAGTTGAAATAATGCAAACAGATGGTTTTAACAAAAGCATATACCATTGATTAACAAATTCTGAGCTCACAACAGGTTTTCTTTCAAGTTTTAAAGTTATTGTTAAAAATCAATTTTCCTAAGGAGAAAATGTATTAATTTTTACTTCCTAAACCTGATTGTTGCTTTCTATCTAAATTTTTCCCATTTCTTTAGCCATGGATATAGAGACATTGTGACGATTCCAAGTGGAGCCACTAACATTAACATCAAACAGCAGAGCCATGGAAGTATACCACACGACGGACATTACCTGGCTGTACGAAGAGAAAATGGTGATTATATCTTGAATGGCAACTTCTCGGTATCCACAGTGGAGCAGTATATTCCAGTGCTGGGGGCTGTGCTGAAATACAGTGGCTCGTCCACCACACTGGAGAGACTTCAGAGCTTCCGCCAGCTACAGGAACCAATCACAATACAGCTGCTCTCCACCGCTGGGGAATCCATCCCACCGAAGGTCAAATACACCTTCTACATCCCTAAAACCATGTCTTTTAGCAAACCCAAGGACAAAAAGATTGCTGGCAAACTTATTCATCCTTTTGGGGTGCCACAGTGGGTCTCGGGCGAGTGGTCTGAATGCTCCAAAACGTGTGGTTCAGGATGGACCAGGAGAAATGTGGAATGTAAAGACAATGCTGGCTTCTATTCAAACCACTGCAATAAAGATCTCAGACCCTCTGATATCAGGCCCTGCGCAGACCTACCATGTCCCATATGGCAAATAGGGCCTTGGTCTTCATGCTCACAAACTTGTGGCCACAGCGAACGCCAGCGTCGGATTCTCTGCATTGATTACACTGGAAAAAATGTGGAACCGGAGAACTGTGACCCTGCCAAGATGCCCGAATCAGTGTCTGAGAAGTGTTTCTACCATGAGTGTTGAGGACATCATGCAGGCTTTCAAATTATTCAGAGGTGATAAGACACTCCTGTGAAAGAATATAACGATTTTCATTTGACCGTGCTTCAGGTTGGAGCAGGAAATATTCATGCTTTAGATGGAGAATTGGTTGAGCTTTCATGAATATTGCACGGACTGATCACTTGGGCTTTGGTTTTCCAGATACATATTTATAACCACTATTGAAGTTTGATCCAATAGATATCTACCTCAGCAAGCAATACTTTATTGATTCCCTAACATCTTTCTCCTAAAATTGCTTTCTTAGAACATTCCACATCAATTATTTTTCAAGTGACAAGTAAGTCATATTTAATGTTTCTTAACAATACAAAACACACAGATTGGCTAAGGCTTAACAATCATCTCAGGCTGACATTATTTTAAATCAGTTCCATTTTTTTTTTTTCATTCAAATGTACTAAAAATTCAGTTTTGAAATAAATTTGGAATTACAAAATGCAATTATTTTAACTTGCAATGGGAAAATCTTATTAGGAACTGTCACTTGCTAAGCCGCTATGAAGGTGCTATCATTCTTTTTTATTGATTTACTTTGTGATTGGCTCAATAATTTAGATCTTTGTTATTTATAAACCTTGGCTTGCATTTATCAGTGGCTTATTTCCACTTTCAGAGTTAAAGCGTATCAAAAACTCTCGATAAAAGCATCATATAAATCTATTAGAGCTATTTCATGTATATTTATAACTGTATCAGAGGTAAACAGTGGTTGAGCCTAATTTATATTCTGAAACTTCAATAATTACAGGTAAGTGTTAGATCTAGCTTTTGAAAATTCCTCAACAAACAAAATGTTTGTGTCCATTCAGAGGGTTGTATAACTTACTATTTACCATCGCTGTTCTTCGTATTAAACACTGTTTTATTTGTGAACTGCTATGTGAATGAAAACCTGGATGTTTGGAAACATCAGTCCTTCCAGAGTTTTCATGCTCCATGAGTGGATATATCTGAAAGCTTGAAAGAACTGTGTAGATGTGAACGATATTGAGAAAAAACAGTACAGCATGAAACTAAACTGAGAAACAGTTAATGCTCCTTTAAAATGATTGTATATGAATGTTAATATGGTATTGACCATTCCAGTTGTATACATTAGTCATATTAGTCATATAAAAAATGCGACAACACATATTATCCCTTCAGTGAAGGATTGTACTTTGTTACTTCTTCATTGTAAAGCTATTTATTTTTTGTAAATTTTATATTGTATAAAATGGATACAAATTATGGAATGTTTCCAGATGTTGCTTTCTTTTTGTTTTCTAACTCATCAATGACATGTCTGAAAATAAAAATGCCTAAACATTACAAAAACATATTTTTGGATGAATGTATTTAATTAAAGCTAAAGCAAAAATGTAGTGCAAAACATAAACATATGAATAGCTACAAAAAGTGCCTGGACTGGGACCTGCACAGCATAATCAGACAGGAAGGCTCTGATTTTCCTGATATCACAGAGCATGAATCTGCATGCTCTGTGATATCAGCACTTTTTGTGGTTTGTAAAGTTCATCTGGATGTCAAATACGATAAGATTCCTGGCTGCCTGTAGTATGGTTGACCTAAGTAAGGTTGAGCTAGAGGTGGCGTTCCTTCATCTAGTCCAAAATGTCAGAATGATTTCCTGAGATAGATGCTGAGATCTTTGGGCTTGTTGAACTGGAATGACCCTTTATCATCTGCCTAACAGCAATAGGAAAAGTCATGTGACTTCATGACTCAAAGATGTCACAGGTCGAAAAAGGAGAGGGCTGAACACCGAACCCTGAGGTACGTCAGAGGTTAACTGTAGCGATTTAGACACCTCTTCACTCCACAAAGCCTTAAAGGATAGGTCTCACAGGCAGATCTTTAATACAACTGTTTGTTGTAACATGGACATTGCAGCCCTCCAGCATTCAACAGGCTACTAGGTCTCAACTCTATTATTTAAAGGAAAATTTTAAATCATGACAGCTAAAAATGCCTCTGAAACCCATCACTGCCAAAGAAACCTCTGATGGTCTAGTAAACCCAACACTGTGGCCCTAATATGTGGCTTGGAGTTGCAAGAAACATATTTTGGCATGACATTCAAATAGTAACAAGAACTCCAAGCTTCGGCTCTACCTTAATCAGACTGAATTTTATTGGGCCAACATAGCCTCAGAGTTTTTTCCCTAATTTTGAAGAGGTGCTCTTTCCTAAAAGAGGGCCCCTTTGAGAGAATGTTTGTTTGATGGAAAATCCTATTCCACATGTCTGAGAGGCAGCTGCTCTCTATCTCTTTGAAAGGGTTTTGCATGAGTTTGGCTCTGAAAGAGATGCATCTGCTACAATTGTTACATAACTTAGCACTATATCTTCTGTCTAGCTTTTCCTTCCCACTGATAAAATGAACAGAACTGCACTTTTAAAACGAAGCATGAGCTCTAATAGTTTCAAATATTTTCAACTAACCATATTTGAAGCCACCGATTGTAATTATTCGTACATACATTGGTATGGGCTGGTGAACTGAACACATTATCTACCAACATAATAGTCTAAACAATTCCACAAAAAGTGTTTTGTGAGCTGTTTATTGCTTACCTACTTCTGCAGACATCATGTTCTCATAAACTGCCACATAAGAACAGGCTGCACATTATTATGTTGTGTAAATCTACCTCAAGGATGTGCAATACACATGTTGTTCTAATACAGCAATACACATGTTGTTCTAATATGTTCTTATGGTTTACAGGTAACTATTTAGCCAGTACTTTTTATCCAAATTGAATTGAACAGATTACATACCTGACTTAGAATAGCTCGCATAGTTGAGAAAATTAACCAGTGGAAATTTTCAGAAACCAGGCCAGGACAAATCTTTGCTTCTGTCTCTGCTGAGCCAGTGGAAATGACCATCAATAAAAGGAGTTTCATTTATTTTCACCTGCTGTTATATAATCATTATCCATTCAGGGTTATATTAGGGGTGCACATCTTTATAAAATGTTTCTTTTTAATTTCAGCTATCACAGGCGATTCTAACATGCTTATGTGATTATTGGGTACATATTGTTTACCTAGCAAGTTTTATCAAAAATGAATTACAGTGCACTGATTATGTGTCTTGCCCAAGGCCTCAGTGGTGACAGATTTGTGTTGTGAACTCAGAAAAACTCATATTCTCACTTCAACTCGCAAGCTAATTGCTATCTTCATGCAGACCCTTGAGCATAAAGACTACAAATACACCCTTATTTGTTTCTAAATGAGGCGACACAGTGAGCTAATGCAAAACACATGGAAAAATAAATAAAAATGTGGCCATTTTTTCAAGTGCTAGGCAAACAGCATGAAATAAAATTCTTCAACTAAATTAGTTATCGAGACAAGTCTAAAAAGCTGTTTGCACTCCTATTAATCTTAATGGCACTTTATGAAGTAGTTGAAATATGCCTTATTTCCTCATGGCAGCTCATGAGCGTTCAGTTCTGTTGCCAGGAGCCAATCACCTGAAGCTAAATGCCATGTGACTAATGACTCCAGGTCTGCAGGAATGCTGATTGGCTGATGGCAGTAACTATCCTACACTGTAATATCAAAGGGGAAAATATGTTGTGCTATGTTTAAGAATCTATTATATAATGAAATATTTGTTTATATTCTTCAGAATCAGAATGAGCTTTTTTCACCATTCATTCATTTGTTGTGTTTTTTTTAAAGGAGCTTTTGGTATATACAGTACATACATACATACATATATGGCATGAGAATAGAATGAACATTTAAAAAAGTAAGACTAAAGAGAAAACAAAAAACAAAAAAAACAAAAAAAACAAATAATAATAATGTTGGATGAATCTGGAACAGATTGGTGTATTATTTACTCTATATAAAGTTATATATATATATATATATATATATTACATATTTATTGTATTTACATATTATTTAAATGCTACTTTTCAAAACAATATTTTATTTTGAACGGCTATCAGTGAAGAAAGATGCTTTCTGTGGCCAAATCAACCAGCAGGGACTAAGACCATTGGGTTAGTTACTCTAAAAAAGTCATTAATTTCTACTTACTAATAACATCTTCAACAATGTAATTAGATTACTGTACAAATTACTCTCTGCAAAAAGTATTTAATTACTAATTACTTTCTAAATCCTATATCATCCTCGACAAGTTAATGATACAAGGATAGACATGAAAATTGATAATTGATAATTGATAACAGATGACAATTATTCTGGTCACACTTTAGATCTCACTATTAAAAAACTATTAACTATGAGTTTTTGCCTCAATATACTCCTAATTACTGCTGATTAATACTTAGTAAAATAGTTGTTATGTTTAAGAATTGGGTAGGAATTTGGTAGAATTAAGGATTTAGAATAAGGTCTTGCAGAATAATACATTAATATGTGCTTTTTAAGTAATAATAAACAGCCAATATCCCAGTAATATTCATGCTAATAACCAACTAGTTAATAGTGAGAATTGGACACTAAAGTGTTACCAATATTCTTATGAACTCACCAAAGTATTTAAAGTGAGAAGGTTACATAAAATGTATGCATTTTAAGGTTAGATTTTAAATTTGGATGTTAAATCCACTTTTGTATTTTATATAAATGTTCTATATTAAGTTCAATTACATAAGAGGTAACTGTAATTAAATTACAGAAAAAATAAGAGTAATACCTTATTTTACTTCTTCAAGGGAAAAGTAATTAAATTACAGTAACTAATTGCTTAACTAATTACACCCAACGCTGCCTGAGACAGATCTGGGCTGAATGAACGAAGAAAATAAACATATTCAAAAAAGCATCTTTATAAAATTGTGCAGAAGTGCATCCTTTTTATTTTATTTTATTTATTTTTTTAAATAAAGCATTTTATCATACTTAAAGTATGATGTCAATTGTGGAAAGATTGCATCATCTTCAGTTCACAAGGGAGGCAGTGAGGATGGCTTACCATCAGTTCAGCACAGCTGACGCTGGCAGGCAGACCGATTCTGATGAAAGGTAAGCTAGGGCGTTGAGATTCCCATTTTAACTCTGGTTAATCCTAGGAACAGGGAGTATGGAAAAATCAATTGTATCAGAGCACCTCTCCACATGCCCAAGCAAGAGTGTGTCACAAGTTTAAAATGTCAAAATAGTGAGCTAATGCATATTCCTGGTTATAAAATGTACAATACTATCACTAAACTCTAATCTGTGACCCAAAGGTGGGAAAAATTACAGAAAAAATTAAATACAAATACAATAAAATAATTGGTACCATAGAACAAATGCACATGCTCGTAATATGCATTTAACTGATTATAAAGCAACATTTGTATATATCCTGTTTATACATGTGCAAATTGCATGACTCTTTAAAGATATCCTGGCCCCACTAAAGTTAACCATACTGTCTCTGTAGCCAGATTAGTCTTTTGGTGGAAAAATAGTTTGGGTAATTACTTTGGCAAACCTTGTAGCAATAACTTTAACAGCTCAATCAAATGAATTAATTTTCAAGCTGTTGCTATCTGTAAGTGTGGCTTTCTCATTAACCAACAACCTTTAATGATTTACAACACCACCCATGTGTCTTAAAGAGACAGTGTCAAATTTGCTTTGAAAACTCTGAAGAATTCACATAATCATAACACACACCCACCCACACACACACACACACACACACACACACACACACACATACACACAACTTTAATATATATATATATATATATATATATATATATATATATTTTTTTTTTTTTTTTACCTAATTATAGTATTTTTTTAATAACACTGAACCTGCGTATGAACCCTTGCAGACATTGTGCTATTCTAAATCTTACAGAAGGTAACATTTATTTCCAAACACTTCAAGAATAAGACTTAGCTCTACAAAAATCCTATTAAATAATTATTTTTGCCAGACTTCTGGAAAATCCTGATGATGATTTTGGCTTAACTCTTTTATGATCTCACAATAAAAATGGTTTATAAGCTTAGCTCTTGCCTGTGTTGAAAAAGTCATTAATTTAATAAATCTCATTAATGAGAATTATTCTTTTTAAAACCCTTATTTGAATTATACTCTTTCACACAAAACACCACGGGTTTTTAAGGTATTATTCAATATACTGTATTTGCATGTGACCATCTCCAAATCAAGTCAAATCAGTCAAGATGCTTTTAAACTTTATAGTTTATGCTGAAATGCATATTTATTGTATTTATAAAAGTATTTGGGCTTACATTATATACAGTAAACTAAAGTGTTTACCATGGTTATTTTCATTAGATAGAGCGAACTGTGATTTTCTTTGCAACCAGAATTTGACGAGGTAACCTGAGACAGGAGTGAAAGGTCAGGCTTTGATCAGGTTTTAATTCTTTGCTCTTGTCTTGGCATTTATTTTCCCTTGAGTAGTTACAGATTTGGTGGGTCTGTTTGTTGATGCACACAGTTTTTTCTTTTTACCCCCATTACATTTTGACAACTGTGTCCTATTTGAACAATTAATACCACAAGGTAACCTCAGGCTTAGTTCCACTCTTTGACTGTGCACAAAACATTCAAATTGCTTGGTCAGTGTTCATCATTATGCAACATGGTAAGAGATTTATAACACAGACATTAAACTTCCATTTAATCAATTGTGACCTATTTAATGGTGGATTGCAAAAATATGTTCTACAAGTATTTGCTTCACTCTGTCAAATAAAAGATACTTGGTGCCATATGAACAACACACTAATGAAACAAAGGCATAAAACAGCGGGGCCGCTCTTATTTAGCAGCTTTAATTTGAAATAAACTGCATTTTATTTCAATTCTTTTTTTCAATTTAACTTTTATTGTTTTATTTTGAGAACATGGACTTGTTGTTGAACATGTTGTAAGCAGTGATCTGTGTAGTGAAGGACTCTTAATTTTTTTTAAATGAAGTTAAATTACAAACCCGATTCCAAAAAAGTTGGGACACTGTACAAATTGTGAATAAAAAAGGAATGCAATAATTTACAAATCTCATAAACTTATATTTTATTCACAATAGAACATAGATAACATATCAAATGTTGAAAGTGAGACATTTTGAAATGTCATGCCAAATATTGGCTCGTTTTGGATTTCATGAGAGCTACACATTCCAAAAAAGTTGGGACAGGTAGCAATAAGAGGCCGGAAAATTTAGATGTACATATAAGGAACAGCTGGAGGACCAATTTGCAACTTATTAGGTCAATTGGCAACATGATTGGGTAAAAAAGAGTCTCTCAGAGTGGCAGTGTCTCTCAGAAGTCAAGATGGGAAGAGGATCACCAATTCCCCCAATGCTGCGGCGAAAAATAGTGGAGCAATATCAGAAAGGAGTTTCTCAGAGAAAAATTGCAAAGAGTTTGAAGTTATCATCATCTACAGTGCATAATATCATCCAAAGATTCAGAGAATCTGGAACAATCTCTGTGTGTAAGGGTCAAGGCCAGAAAACCATACTGGATGCCCGTGATCTTCGGGCCTTTAGAAGGCACTGCATCACATACAGGAAGGCTACTGTAAAGGAAATCACAACATGGGCTCAGGAATACTTCCAGAAAACATTGTCGGTGAACACAATCCACTGTGCCATTTGCCGTTGCCAGCTAAAACTCTATAGGTCAAAAAAGAAGCCATATCTAAACATGATCCAGAAGCGCAGGCGTTTTCTCTGGGCTAAGGCTCATTTAAAATGGACTGTGGCAAAGTGGAAAATTGTTCTGTGGTCAGACGAATCAAAATTTGAAGTTCATTTTGGAAAACTGGGATGCCATGTCATCCGGACTACAGAGGACAAGGACAACCCAAGTTGTTATCAGCGCTCAGTTCAGAAACCTACATCTCTGATGGTATGGGGTTGCATGAGTGTGTGTGGCATGGGCAGCTTACACATCTGGAAAGGCACCATCAATGCTGAAAGGTATATCCAAGTTCTAGAACAACATATGCTCCCATCCAGACGTCGTCTCTTTCAGGGAAGACCTTGCATTTTCCAACATGACAATGCCAGACCACATACTGCATCAATTACAACATCATAGCTGCGTAGAAGAAGGATCTGGGTACTGAAATGGCCAGCCTGCAGTCAAGATCTTTCACCCATAGAAAAAATTTGCCGCATCATAAAGAGGAAGATGCGACAAAGAAGACCTAAGACAGTTGAGCAACTAAAAGCCTGTATTAGACAAGAATGGGACAACATTCCTATTCCTAAACTTGAGCAACTTGTCTCCTCAGTCCCCAGACTTTTGCAGACTGTTATAAAAAGAAGAGGGGATGCCACACAGTGGTAAACATGGCCTTGTCCCAACTTTTTTGAGATGTGTTGATGCCATGAAATTTAAAATCAACTTATTTTTCCCTTAAAATGATACATTTTCTCAGTTTAAACATTTGATATGTCATCTATGTTGTATTCTGAATAAAATATTGAAATTTGAAATTTCCACATCATTGCATTCTGTTTTTATTCACGATTTGTACAGTGTCCCAACTTTTTTGGAATCGGGTTTGTATATTGGACATGGATATGATTTGATATGCTTATAATAAAAGTGCAGATAATTAGAAAGAAGGCATGCCAAGTATGGTTTTTATCTCCAGTGCAAGTGAAAATATTAACAGTTCATATATTTGGGTTAACAAAATATATGAACAGTTCATATATTTGATCATCTTTAATAAGTTCAGCTCTCATGATAAATGCACACTGAATTCACAGAAACAGAAATGCAATGATGAAATTAAACAATGGCACCAAATGTAGCACGGTAGCACCAACATATTTTTCTGCATTTTAAAGCAGATTTTTTCCACTGCAGTGATGAGAAGCAATGGAAAACCCAACCTGACACAATACCAATAAAAACCCCTGTGACACCTGTGACATTTTCCAGTAGCCATTATTTAATCCAACACATATGCGGCACATCATCTCCTGAAGACTGTGAACAATTGCATATAATTCACTGGAATAAAGAGCAAGGAACACCATGCGCCTCACATCCATCATGTTTCAGATATAGCGTATGCCTTAAAAAACAGACTTCTGTTGGTTCGATCAAAACAAAAAGAGAAGGAAAAAGTGAATAATAGATATATTTGATGTGTTTAGAACGAAGGAGAAATTAATATTATAGACAGGCCTGGCCAGATTATTGAACTAAGTCATACAGCTGACATTCATTTAAAGGAATAATTCACCCCCAAAAAATGCAAATTAGCTAAAAAATTATTTTCACCCTCAGGCCATCCAAAATCTAGACTGGTTTGTTTTTTCATCAGAACAGATTTGGAGCTATTTAGCATGACATCAGAATGACAGTCCAAACAGCTGATAAAAACATCACAATAATCCACAAGCAATCCATATGACTCCATCAGTTAACATCTTGTGAAGTGAAAAGCTGTGCATCTGTAATAAACTAATCCATCAATGTTTTGCTTGATCTGTGCATATTTCTCTCCTGATTCCGGCAAGACAATTTTTTTTGCAAGTTGATAGTTCAGGAAATATATCGTGTTCAAGAAGATTCAGCGTATATTTTGATCACAGATGCTTCACACACAAAATACGGCAAAGTTTAGATGTTTTATTCTGCATGCAAAAGCTAATTGTTTTGGAAAAGTCAAATAACTCTATTTGGTTTTATTGTTTTGCTCCATTTTTCAGTATCAACTGCCCTCTCACAGGCCTAGCCTTTATGAGCTGAATTCTTTTCAAACAAATACTATCCCTATGGCCACACTGAAATATACATTAATTTGGCATAACTAATTTATTATGATGGCAGCCTGAATCATTTTATTTCAAGCAACTGAGTCTTGCTGGCACACACTAGGAAAATGTTATTTGTCTAATCACTATACTGTGCAGAAATCAGTGAACTGTTAATTTAACTATAATTACATTATTATAGTTATTATTATTTTACATATGTAGTTTCATTTAAGTGCTCATTTTAATAAAGGAATGGACAAACTATTTACAAGCAAAAGTTACAGTTTTTTAATGCATGCAATAAAACTTGATGTTCCTTTAAAGCAGGATGGACTGTGCCACAGGAAACTAGTTTCCTTTTCTCGGAAGAGAAAATCCCCCCCCCCCCCCCACTTTATGAGAGAGTCATTCAACCACTTGATTCGTTCAAAACATTGATTCAATCAGGAACGAAACATTCGGAGACGAGGCCTCTTTGTTTTGTAACAATTTTTGTTGGCAGAACAAAATGGACATATATATATATGGTAACGGGGGAAGCTCGTGAAGCAGTCCTCCGCTGTTAAAGCGTTTATCGCAACTCCTGAGTTCATCTCTCTCTCATCAAACAACCAGACTAACAAATGGTTTGACACAAACCATACTGGGGCAGCGCCTAGACAGGGTTTACTTCTGTGTAGGCATAGATTTTATATGGCAAATATTAGGTGCTTATTGCAGAAATATGTATGTACCTCGGATCGGCAGCCGCATTACCCTTTTAGTCTATTTAATTGGTGCGCCGCACATTTTATTTAGCTGTCCAGTTATCAAAATCTGTGTGGCAAAGCTGCGTGACATTTACATTATAGTGAAGCACAGGCCAGTAGCGTGAATATAAAGCTATCTTACCGTTTTTATAGCTATTATTTCAAGTTTTTTTTCATAAAGAAGTTTATGATACTGTCATTATCCGATGGCATGTTACACATTTATATAATACGTGCTATTTTTATAGAAAAGGGCATTTTTCTAACTTTATAAAATATGTCTGTCACCTTTAATATTAAATTCCTGAATTTAGTCAATATTTGACAAATATGACATTATAGGTGTTACCAATAAAATCAGTAGCCTACCAACCAAAGCCATCTTTGCACTGTGACACAGAAGCTGCATCTTAAGTTGAATTTAGATGTATTTACACAATTAATGCTGCTCAGACTGCAGTAAATGCATTAACACAGTAACATTTTTTAAAATAAAATAATTTTGAATAGCCTACAGAAATGTGAAATGAGTGACAAAATGAAACAACTGGATACTTGAATTATGAAGGTTACATTGCCAGTAGGTGGCGGCAAGTCACTGCGTTGATGAATGAGTCATAGAGTCATCTCAACCGATTCGTTCAAAATGCTGATTTGTTCAGGAGCAAAGCAAATGGGTCATTGAACCACTCACTCAAACGATTCATTCAAAGACTCGGATTCATTCAAGAATGAAACGCCTGTGTTTTAAGTCAAATAAAACACACTGTGTTGTGTCTAAAATGAAATCAATTTATACTCATTATTAATGAAACTGTACTGTCTAAAATAAAAGTTAGGACTGCTGTGTATTCACATTAAAACCAATACTGGTCTGCGCTTCATTATAATGTAACTGCATTCGCCCTATGTCGTCCAGTGATTTAACCAGCCTTGCCTTGCCAAACAGATTTTGATAACTGGACAGCTAAATAAAATGTGCGGTGCGCCAAATAGACTAAAAGGGTAATGTGGCTGCAGATGCGAGGTACATACATATTTCTGCAATAAGCACCTAATACTGGCCATATAGAATGTATGCCTACACAGAAGTAAACCCTGTCTAGGCGCTGCCCCAGTATGGTTTGTGTCAAACCATGTGTTAGTCTGGTTGAAATGCAGGAGTTGAAATAAACGCTTTAACAGCGGAGGACTCTTATTCTTTTGCACAGAACTGAAGAGACATGATGACGGCACCATTTCATTTTTGCTTAACCAATCAGTGAAAAGGGGCGTTTAATTCCCTCCCACACGTGGATATCGAACATTCAAGCTGTTTAGCCATTTTCTACCCTTGAATGTAAAAAGGAAAAATTAAGGCGAATTCTTGTCTTTTCACGTTTTTGATTATGGTGCCATTTTCTCATGTTTCTGTTTTCAATATTAAATCAAAACACAAATGAACGCAACGTACACGGACCTTAGGCCAACATATTATTTATAATAATAATAATCATAAAATGCAAGATAATTTTTTTAATCCACGAACAAAAAAAAAAAAAAAACGAAAGATCTAGCTTAATTTTCGTTTTTCCGTTATTCAAATAGAACGACACAATAATAATAATAATAATAATAATAATAATAATAATAAAATCAAACCGTTTGTCATTTCTCTTTATTTAGTTTTGTTCGTATTTCGAATTGTTGTTACATCAAACTTGAGCCATTCAAATAAAGAATTAGGCTATTCCAAGCCCAGAGTCGGTATTATTGAAAAATAACTGGTTTGATCTGATAATCTTAAACGACTCATATCCTATATATATATATATATATATATATATATATATATATATATATATATATATATATATATATATATATATATATATATATATATATATATATATATATATATATACGTATATATATATGCAATATATGCATATGAGGGCTACGCTACCCCCTTTTATTACATTTCATTATTGGAAATATTGAGAACTAATGACCACTTGATAGAAATTGTCAGTGCCAATATAGTACGTCAATATATGTATATATACAGTGCCAATATATGTAAGATCCAAAAGCACCCTGAAGGCTGTATTACCGCATGGCTCTTTACACAGTAGAGTGCTGGAAAATTCCTTTGAGTGAGCCAAGAAGATGTTCCTGTGATAAGACAAGCCACTGCTCAGGGTGACAGAGCAAATAAATGATTCAAGATCATTTCCCTGCAATCTACGGAGATCAAACAAACTGTGTAATAAGATTAACCACACTTCAGCAGACATTTATCATACATCCATAATGAGATAAAACTGTTGAATTATGGGAGTTTGTCTCCTTTTATAGACGTATGCCTGTGAGAGTTTGTGTGTTGTGTTTGTTTCTGTAAGATGCCTTATATGGCCCTTTTATTTGTACATTAGAATGATTTCTGAAGGATCATGTGACACTGAGGACTGTAGTATGATGCTGAAAATTCAGCTTTGCCATCACAGAAATAAATTACATTTTAAAATACATTAAAATAGTTATTTTAAATTTCATTATTTCACAATATTGCTTCTTTCAAAAACATTTAAACTCTTCACCCTCAGATTATTAATGAAGCTTTAAAGATGGAAAACATATCCAGTTGATGTCAAAAGATGCTGGTATTATGGAGACTTTTAGGCTGCATAAGGACTGGAGGTGAACTCAAGCCTTGGTAGTCCATCTTGGGGGAGATGGTCAAGTGCTCCTCTGGTCCCAAAACAAGAAGACTGTTTAATTTCCTAGATTGTCAAACCTCCTCCCTCTTTGTGAGTATCCATCGTTAAGGGATAGTTCATCCAAAAATGGAAATTCTGTCATAATTTAGTCACCCTTAGGTTAATCCAAACCTGTATGAGTTTCTTTCTTCTGCTGAACACAAAAGAAGATATTAGGTAACCAAACAGTTTCTGGTCCCCATTGACTTTATTTAAAAACAAAAAAACAAACAAAAACAAAACAAAACAAGCTAATACAAGTTTGGAACAACTTGAGGGTGAGTAAACGATTTTGTATTGATGAGTAAATGATGGGAGCGTCTCAATAAGCTGTCTAGCTCCCAAACTCGTGAATCAGTATATCGCATACAAGGACCCAGGCTCACTATACACGGGAAAGTGTTTACTCAATTGCAACATACAATGACAATGTACAATGTCATTGTACATTGTTGTATAATGTAACCACTGGTATTAACAACAGACAGGACCCATATCTTTTTGATAGTATTGGCTCATGCATTGATAGTTGGCTCATGCATTTGTTTTGCACTACAGAAAAGTTACATAATTTCTGGTAAGGGAGCATATTGAGCATCAGTGCTCCCTGGTTTTTGCGCTGCATTGTTGGATTTTTCAGGGAGAGAAAGTTACAGTGCACTGGAAGGATTGCATGACTCAGAAAACCTGACCAGTGTCTTGCCTACTGAACTAGGGAGCTGATTGAGACACACCCAATGAATTTTTTTTGGGGGTATCTATCCTTTTAACATTTGCTTGTGAAATCACATATTCTTTGCACTTTCATTAGACTTGTTTAGACTGTCATTGTCTCTACAATTGACTATTGTCAGAGCCATATTTAATTTCTGACAGGAATGAAAACGAGGCTGTGAGGGATAGAAGTACAGTGTGTTCAATGAACTGTACTGTTGTTTATTAGGCATACCCAATGTTCAGCTGAAAATACATTTTCAAGAAGAAAAAAAAACAACTCTATTATACAGTTTTTGAAGTTGTTGTGAATTTTACATGATCTGGGACTTTTATACAGTGCATGCCATAGTAAAGACTGTAAGCCTTCGTTTCATGTGTTGGGAAGGTTACTTTGGAAATGTAATAGGTTACAGATTACAACTTACCCTATTTAAAATGTAATAAGTAGTGTAACTATTCCCATTACTTCATTACTACTTTTTATCACTTTTCTAAATTTATTATGAATGTTTTCAACTGTTAATCTTTTTTAAACATTTAAACCAGGCAGGGTTAACCTTAAAATAGTACTAAACACTGATTACTGTCAGATGTTTCATCACTTGAATTAAGATCAACCACCACAAAATCAGACTTTGGCACCTCCTTTTACTTGTGAAATAGTTTTTAGGTTAAACACAGATTTAAAATCGTAACAAGATATAGTTTAATAGCTTTGACACTATTTTGGAAATCAAATCTTTGCATAGCTATGAAAGGAAACACTATGCTTAGGAAAAAAACCCAAAAAACTGTTAATCTTAAAAAAAAATTAAGTAATGGAATTGCCCTTTTATACTTTCTTAATAAGAAAATATATTCAGAAAAAATGTTTTAGGTTTATTTAATCAGTTAGATGTTATTTAATTTAGTCAATTAAATGTTTTGTTAACAATTTATACGTAATTATACGTTTAAGTACTGAGTATTAATTAACTACATGCACTTTCTATATGGTTAGGGTTACTTGCATGTAATTATGCATCATTTATTGTTATTATAGTAGTAAACCCATGTAACACGTGCAACAAGGTCTCCTTCAAATAAAGTTTAACCAATGTTTTTTATTTGAATAAAGATTTATTTCCATTAACTGCCACCGAACAGTATGCTATCATTGTCATTGAGTGTGAAACGTTTTGAAACGTAGTTTTTATCTTTGTCCACTAGAGGACAGTATTGATCACAAAAAGAATCACAGAAGTTTGTTTTGGACAAGTGAGGTTCATGTGTCTTATAGTATTTACATACCGTTGCAGACATTGACAGATGTATTGTTTGTAAAGGTATGACAACACCTGTTGAATTGTGATTTTTTTTTATCTCTTTGAAATGTAGACCTGATAGGTGTATTCAGTTGCCTGTTGTTATTTTATATTACTTGATGGAAAATTTTCACATATCCTTTAGCACGAAACACTCATTTGTCAAATAAAAGAGGACTGTAGCTAGTTGAAAATAAAGATGGAGATTTGCTTTGCATAATCATAATTCCATGCAGTTAGTTTGTGTTCTAAAATAATGACCACACCGCGTTTGCTTATGGATTCTTTGCCAGTTTGTCAATATTTTGCTGGTTATATTATAGTATCAGAATGACAACAAAAAGAAAGCTCAGCCCCCCCCCCCCCTCCCTCTCCCAAAACGGCTCATGTTTCAGCTATTAAAATAGTTCCGTCTTGTTTGTAATGGCAAAGTGATTAGGCTATATTTCATTTTTTAATTTTTTTTTAATTTTTTTTGTTAAGTTAATTTTGAAAAACGTTTGGAGCATTTTTTGTTCATTAAACTAGTTATTTCTTTCTTAAAGTAACGACCAAGCGGCCAGCGGCAGACCGGCAGGCTGATCATAGCATGTTTGATCAATTTAGCCTTCTCAGATCATCACGACTTGCCTAAAATAAAATCTATAGATAGGCTATACTAAAACAGTTCAAGCATATAACAATGTTTAAAGGTTAAACCTAGATAAATGTGCGCTGCATCCAAAAGTTTGTGCGGAGAATCGAAGCTAAAGCGCAGGACATGGAGGCACCAGCGCAATCAATTGCGGTTTTTCCCCCCCAATGGAAACAACTTAAAATAGGCCGTAATTTTGCTCATAAAGGTAAGAGTAATACATCATTCGGAACTGTAAAGGGTCTACGTTTATTTGTGTGCACTCACAATATCAACAAAACATCGTGCTTTTAAGAAAACTACGCTTTCTGCCATCTCGTCTTGAACAGGAGCGCTCCACAAAAATGAACCGAAAGTCAGCGAATAGCCTACATGCCTCACAGACATGATAAATATATCTATAGAAAGCTTTGAATTACTACTTAACGAAATAAATCAAATCGAAAACAAAAACCCATTCTTTATAATCATAATCCGTGAAGATGCACTTCTCTCTAAAGGCGCGTCTAATGAGGAGATGAATCCACACTGATGCAACACTGACACAGAAAACACTAGTTTATTAGTAAGTAATTATCTTTAGTAATCTCCTTACTATTTCCCTCGGACACATTCATGGTAATTACTTTGCTGGGGCTTTACGGCAAGCTTTATTGCGTGTATTTGAACGCAGAACAGCTGCGCTGACGGCGCGATCGCTGCTGCGGGACACTAAACACCGTCGAGCCGCTCTTCACAGTCGCGGCACGGTCTCGTGTTGTTTCCACCGGCGCGGCATTTTTTTTCATCACTAATTGATAATAATAACAATTCCTTACATTTATATAGCGGTTTTCTAAGCACTTGGCTTAGACATTGATGGATGTCTAAAATATAAAAATAAGGAAAAAACTAAAACAGACCCGAGGCCCGGCCCTAGCCTGAACTATGACGTGAAAATTGGCCCGAAGCCTGGCCCTAGGGACGTAAAAAAGTCGAAATGCAGGGCTCTAGCACATACTGACTGTCAGCATCTATCCAAAAGTAATTGAATCATGGCCTTACTGGAAAGTCTCTCACAGTCAGATTTGCATTTTCTATATTTAACAGCAAGTCAAAAAGAAAAGTCATTGTTAGTCAAAAAACATCTTAAATTGTTATTTTTAAAAGCTGTGCATAACTTAATATCTGTCCACATGATATTAGAGTTTGATACTCTGCTGCCATAAAATTATTTTATGAAACTGTTTTTTATGAAAGTGTCTGTGAGACATAACATAAATTAAACTCTAACTTAGTTTTAGCTGTGATATTTTAGCACATTTGCCCTCAGCAGTCCTCAGCATGGTCTTTTTTTTTTTTTAATGTTTTCATGTTCAGTTCAGTGGTTGCTACACATGCGAGGTGAACACAATTGATACCACAAAGAATAATAACTTGTCAAGCTGATACTTCTCCCTAACCATCTGTGCAAGTGCCAAGTTATTAGCAATGTGGAATGCTGTTTAAACAAGTGGCACTAGATAAATGGAGTGACACAGAGGTGAAATAACACCTCGATCTTTGTTTTTATGACTGCTCACGCTTTATGGCTTACTCATCTTTATGTTGTTTCAATATTTTTATTGTGTATAAAATTAATCCAGTATGGTGCTGTGAGTGTCTCTAAGCCGTAAGTGTGTGCCATAAGCACCATATTTGAACTGAGAGTTGTAGTGGATGGAAATATTATATTTTACAATACCATTCAGAAGTTATCATCAATATCACAGTTTTCTTCTATAATATGAGGCAGCACAACAGTTTTTAACATTGAAAATAATAAGAAATGTTTCTTGAGCAAATCAGCATAGAACGATTTCTGAAGGATCATGTGACACTGAAGACTGGAAGAATGATGCTGAAAACTCAGCTTTGACATCACAAGAATAAATTACATTTTAAAATGTTAAAAAGGAAAACATTAATTTTAAAGTATAATAATATTTCACGATATATATATATATATATATATATATATATATATATATATATATATATATATATATATATATATATATATATATATATATACATATATATTTGGATAGCATTTGATCAAATAAATGCAGCCTTAGAGCATACTTATTTTAAAAATAATTTAAAAATCATAGAACCCAAAGCTTTGAAGAGTATTTTTTTCTCTACATTTTAACATTCAGGTTTGGAACTATATAAGGATAATAGTACCTTCAAATTTACATTTTAAGGTACTGTTCCTTTATTTATATTTCTACGTATTAAAATATTTTGTCTAAAATGTCATTCAAAATGTCATTCAATATATTCAGTGCAGAATATAGCAGCACTGAACAGTAAATTCATATTTATTGAACTATTGTTTGAAAACAATATGACACTTATATTCATGTTGGTTTGAATCTGTGTTTGTTTACCTGCAGACTTCAGCTTAATTACACAAAACTTTATTTTTCAGAAAACTTTATTTTCTACGTAAACACCTATATGAGCCATTCTACAGAATTAAAATTTAGACAGAACCTTTTACTTATTTTACAGAATTAAGAATTAAGATTTTTGCTTAAATCTAGATTGTATATATATATATATATATATATATATATATTTGCTATTTTATTAACATTTTTTTTCAGAGGTAAATCCATAACAATTACATTTTTAACAATATTTCAGGTGTAATTTATGAGATTTTTTGTATTTTTAATCCAATTTTCCTTTGTAAAAAGTCCTCAAAGTTAAGGATTCATTAGTTTGAATATACATTGAACCAGAAACTATCATAACATCTTAGTTGATAATTCTGTATACTTTATTCTTGACAAAGCAGCCAATGTTTCGGTAGTGACAGCATATTTTCAGTAGTGACAGTAATGCTTTAGTAGCAACCACATCACATTACAGAATTTTAACTCACATAAACACTACTAAAACATACTAAAATACAAAAAAATTGCATAACTGTACTACATTTTTGTTTATTTCCCCCAAATATCAGGATTATGTGTTCCTTTTTGTCACTACCGAAACAATGATTACATGTTTCGGTAGTGACAATTCTATGGGATAACACCCCCCAAAAAACAAAGATCCACCACATGTTTCAGTAGTGACAGTTTTAGATAATTTCGAACCTAGCTCAAAGATGCTTATCAGCACATGTTCGCTAGCACAGTTCTGAACAGTGGTACACATGTAAACATATATGATAACATATCATAGAATAACTCTCAAAAAAGTGTGCTTAAATGTAGAAAAAAAGGTGTTCGGTAGTGATGTTCCTTATAGTTACACACAGACTTTTTAGACTTTTGAACACATTTACCTCAAAATGATGAGACCTATCTACTCACACCTTGTAGCTATGAGAGAGCGGGACACAGGAATATTTCCTGATCATAAATTTATGGTTTTAGTTCAGTCTCGGCCAATAGACTAAAATATACAGTGTTTCGGGTAGTGACATGAAAAGTTTCATAATTTACAAAGAAAATATAAAATAAATATTTTTTTTGAACTACAGCTTTTTTTAAAAATCAAAAAGATACTATTAAAAACAACAATGGAAAAAATATCTAATAATAATCAAAAAATTATCAATGTCATTTTAATAAGTAGAAATTTAGGGGTTAGGGTTTGGGACAGCCACCTCCCAATTATATATATATATATATATATATATATATATATATATATATATATATATATATATATATATATATATATATACAGACACACACACACACACACACACACACACACACACACACACACACACACACACACACACACACACACACACACACACACACACACACACACACACACACACACACACACACACACACACACACACACACACACACATTCTGTCATGATATCAGGAATGCTGAAATAATTGATTTACAGATTTCTTATTAACCTGACACAAACAAAATAATCTGTTGTGTTTGTATTTTTTATTTTGTATTTTCAGTCAACCAAATATTTTTGGGACACATTTTCAATCACATTTCCATTTTATGTTTCTAGTAAGCGACACACTTAGCGTGAGAAGAGATTACATGAGAGATGTAAGAATATCCAACTGGGAGAGGTGGTATCCATATAGAAACAGGAAGTGTGCATGAGTCACTTAGAGAAAGGACAAAAACGCTATTCTTTGTTTTGGCAGTCACACCGTCCAAATAAACCTAGATGAAAAGTCATTAAAATAACACACACAAACTCCAGGGCATTTGAATTCACTGTGTAGACATAGGGCTTCACCAGAGAGAGCTGAGGTATCATATCTTCATTTCTGGTCCACAATTTTCCCTCATTCTGAATCACCTATACTATCAAGTGAAGTCGTTCATTGTGATTTTAACTCATTTTATAATGTAAGTAAGTAAACTGGTGCTATAACGCTATGCAAAGGTGAATGAGAATCACACCATGCTATAATACAAACCTGAAATGACCAGCAAAGGTTAGTCTTGACATTACCAACGATGATGGCGTGTCATTCGTGCTCGCTAATCTGGAAGGTTGATGCAAATGCTTGAAAAACGTCCTGGCAATTATTTGCATGCAAACAAATGTGTGAGGGTCATTTCAAAAGCTGACTTCTGATCAGCATCTATAGTATAGTTCACTAAAGCAGAGTTGGATTTTGTGTCTTTGGTATAATGGTCAAATTCAGCTGGAGTTTGGGAGTTGTTTCACTGGGATAGATAGCTGAGTAGATTTTCCTGCCTTTTACATCTGACATATCTGCATCATGGAAACGGGTAAGGTGTAATTTTACCTGTTTATTGGTATATAAAAACTCTAACTTGAGCTCAGTTTTAGTCATGCAGTTTAATTTGATTGAACTCCATCATTTAACATGTAACTCTAATGTTAACCAGTCTGATTAATTAA